>JABFFI010000308.1:0-24285 GCA_013623725.1 Fusarium robinianum | reverse complement strand
CCCCCCCCCGGTTCTCCTCCTCCCATTCCTCCTTCTCCTCGACGACAACAACAACGACGTTATTGTTGACCATCATGGGTGGCACTCCGTCAACCTCCCTCACTCGCCACGAGACCCTCTCTCTCCTCGTCACCTCCGGCGCATCCATCGCGGTCCTCGCAAACACCTTCAACGGCGATGGCGAACCCCTCATCGCCTCCCTCTCCCTCTCCCTCCTCGCCTTCTCCCTCTGCTACGCCATGATCCGCTGGCTTGGGCCGACCTTTATGCGCGTCGGCTTTCGCGGTCGTGATATGAGCAAGCTTCACCGGTCCGAGATACCTGAGTGTATGGGAGCTGTTTGCGCTGGTGTGTACCTTCTCACTGTCATCGTTTTCATCCCTTTCCCGTTCTACAAGGACATCGTGGCCGCCACCAGCGGAGGCGGGAATCGCGATGTGGTTGTCAGCTTGGAGCAAATCAACGAGGGGCGCTTCTTGCACCGCTTCCCACACAACAAGGTACTTCATTTGCGCAATAATGCCTCCCTCAATTCCCCAATTCCCTGCCTCCTGTCGGAACGTCATTCCCGATATAGTGTGTGTAATTAACCCAACTACCTTCTGCAGCTCGCCTCCTACCTCAGCGCCATCATCTCTCTCCAGACCATCGCTCTTCTCGGAGTCGGCGACGACCTCTTCGACATCCGCTGGCGTCATAAATGGTGGATTCCCGGCCTCGCCTCTATCCCCCTCCTCGTCGTCTACTTTGTCGACTTCGATGTCACATCCATCGTCATACCCGTACAGCTGCAGCCATATGTCGGCGAGCTCTTCGATCTCGGTATCCTCTACTACGTCTACATGGCCTGCGTCGCCATGTTCTGCCCCCAGAGCATCAACATGCTTGCCGGAATCAATGGCATCGAAGTATCCCAGTGCGTCGTCATCGCCCTCCTCCTCGTCCTGAACGACTGTCTGTACCTCTTTACTCCGTATCCGCATCCCGCCACCGATTCTCATCTCTTCTCGCTCTACCTCCTCCTCCCTTGGATCGGCGTCTCCTGCGCCCTGCTATACCACAACTGGTACCCCGCCAAGGTTTTTGTCGGCGACACTTACTGCTACTTCTCAGGAATGGTTTTCGCAGTAGTTGGTATCCTCGGCCACTTCTCCAAGACGCTCGGTCTCCTCCTCGTGCCTCAGATCTTCAACTTCCTCTACTCCTGTCCCCAGATCTTTGGCCTCATCCCCTGTCCGCGCCACCGCCTCCCGCGCTTCAACGCCCGATCTGGCCTCATGGAACCCTCCGTCACACCCTGGACCCCCGAGCGTCAACCTCACCCCCTCATCGCCCACGTCCTCCGCCTCCTCGCCACCCTGCGCCTCGTCAAAGTGACCACCGACAAAAAGGGCCTCTTTGCCGAGACCAGCAATTTTACCCTCCTCAACTTGTGGCTCGTCTGGCGGGGGCCACTCCGGGAAGACCGCCTTGCCCTCGAAGTCACCATGCTCCAACTCGTCATGGGACTGTTTGGTCTCTTCGTTCGGCACCGGCTGGCCCTGTTGGTATTTAAGGAAGACAACTGGAGCACCGCCCGTCACTGATAACCTAGGCTTCGATCCATGCTTGCCCGACAAGCCCAGCCTTCACTCCGCAGCAATATGACAGTCAGAACGTAAATCAAGAATCTGACATGAGCCATGAACTACCTCGATGCTGACGGCTACAAACTCTCATAACATGTCATGATGATACCCTTTCAGAGTAGTTAAATGAATCAGCTTTTTTTAGCATTTTGCAAAACTAGTCTTTCCACAATGTGGCCCTCCACACTCATGTGATTGCAAGTAGTATATATGTGACCCAAGGCCTCACTCGACATGTCAGATTGGGACCCGATGAAAAATTGAAGGAAAGATTTCTTGATTCATAATCTCAAGCCTGCATCGACTTGGACATTTCAAACCCGAGGCCATGCCTACAAATACAAGGAGCCTCCCACACCAGACAAAACATCCTTGGCAGAAAGACTGCCATCACCGTCTCGTCCATTCCACATTCCCATCAGAACCCACCACCCTTTCTCCGGTCCCGAGAGACGATGGTCGATAGACGCAAAAATCGTGGACCCCATGAACGGATAACTGCCGTGCGCGCATGAAATACCCTTGCGTAGAGCACGCCAAAAAAAAGAAAAAAAAGAAAACACGCATGTTTGAAACCAAAATCCGTGGCGCCAAGACCAGATTGGAGCCTGAACTGGCTTCTCGACAATGCTGGTATCCGTGACCACAGTCCCTGAACATCTCCAAACGCCAACCTGTCGGGGTGCCACCCCGACTTACCAGCCACTGTATATAGGAATAGCAGAACTCCGGGCTTTTGAATCAACCATCCCTAGAAGAGAACAAAGGAAAATTTTTAACTGGTGACATTAAACATACAGACACTTCGTACACTTATCAAGGACCGTTGGCTGCTGGAGTTGGCGTCAAAGAAGGTAGGCTCTCCCCTGCCTTGTCGAGCGAGGGCGACTCGACGAGAATATCGACTTTGGCGTCATCGGGACTCGACACGGCGGGCTTGACCAGGGCACCGACCCCGGTAGTCTTGCTGGCAGCCTTATTCATCCGGCTCTTCGTATAATCGCTGAGGCTGAGCTTCTTCTTGATCGGGCTGGGATGTGCAGCAATTCCATTGACTGCAGGGGGAGCAAAAGGGCTCGGCAGCGTCCCCGAAAGGGGTGACTGAACCATTGATCCTAGTGTCGGTTGAGACATCGTGACGTTGTGGATGCCAAGGCCAGTACTCTCAAACGTGGGTACAGGAGGCATCTGGACGCGCAAATCTGGAGTTCTCGCCTTGACAGTGGGAGCGTTGGTCGTTGAACCCAGCACGGGCGTCGTATTGGCAGAAGAAGAAGCAGCATCCACCATTGTCACATCACCACTCTGAGAGCGTGGAGATGGCAGCTCGGATTCCGACCGTTTGATAACAGGCTGATGCTCCATGATCGGTGAATCGATGTCCATGGCGTTTCCCACCGGTGTTTGAGAAGTCAGTGACCGTCTTCGGTGCTCCTGTTCATCAGCCTGCACTTTGTGACGACTGTTGAGGAGCCGTTTTGATAGCGAGATGATCCGTTTCTTTGGTCTGGGAGATCGATTCGGCTCGCTGAACCATTCGCCCTCAACTGGATCTGTCTGGACGCCAGCGTCACAGTAGACGCCCCGGGGCGTGGCAGACGATTGGCGTGAGCGACTAACAGACGCATCTGATTTCGATAATGAGGGCTTGTGGGTAATGTGGGGCGACCGAGAGCTTGTTGGCGACACGGACTTGCTCCTAGACGTCCCAGCATCGACATAATTGCTATGAGAAGCTGCTGCGCTGTTCCGAGCCTTCGTCTTGGAGGAACTTGAAGCGTTGGTACCATCTGATACGCGTTTCTTTTTCCGTGGCGGCTGTTGCTGTTCCATGCGTCGAAAAGTATCCTCAACCATAGCGACCTTCCGCTTATCGCGGTCTGTCGGTTCAGTCAAGATTCCGAGCTGGTCGAACGATCCTTGTCGCAAAGGGGTGAGATCCCGACTCGGCGGTTTGCTGCGTGATGAGCCTGATTGAGATCTTCTGTCGTGGTCCGCGCAGTCGTCACCCTGGCCTTCACTAGCGGCTCGGCTGTTTGTGGCATGGCTAGTGCTACTCGGCGATATGGCCTGCGTCTTGGGTTTTCGTTGTTTCTTCTTGTGTGGGTTTCGGGCCAGGGACTTGCCGAAGAGGTACTGTCGATGGAACCGTGCAAAAGCGCAGTTATTGTCCAGGTCACAGGCGCAGCCACCGTACTCGGAAAGTATTCGATCAATCCAGTTCGAAATAGCGACATATTCTGTTTCGTCCACAGCTGCTTCGGATAGGCCCGTTGAGTCATCTTCGCTCAGACCCAAGAGATGAAGCCAACGAGCATCGACGCTCTTCTCTAACCGAAAGTCCCAGGGGAGAGTGATCTGCTCATTAGCGGCAATGTACCGGTCGCTAACAATCCAGAAATGATACTCGGAGCCGCCAGAGAGATATGTGTCGAGTTGTGCGTTGGGCTTGCAACTTCGCCGAACGTAGCGCGCTAGCGAGCCCTCTTGCCTTGTGTCAATGTACAAGGGAAGGACGGGGTGGAAGAAAACAAAAGGGAGTGGGGAGGAAAGGTCAGCCCACAGGTTGGCAGCGTCCGCACAATAATCCTTTTGGAAGCCGATTTCGCCGTTCAGTTCGATTAGAGGCACATCCTTTTCGATGGATGCGATCGAGCTGAGAAACCGCCACCGAAGAGGCTTGCTACCTTCAAGCGATCGGGTTACATCCTTGACTTCCAACGTCGGCTTTTTGGCGGCAACATCTGGGGGCTCTGACTGGAAGACTTCGGAGGGCCGTCGACCGACTTCATTCCTCATGGTATTAGGATCGCGAAGCCAACGTGACAGGGCTGTGGGGATTGCGAGACTGGCAAAGGCATTGTTGTGAGCGTCCAGTACGTCCCTCGCACTATACAGATCGTAAAAACCTTGCGAGTAGTGATGGATCTGAAAATCTTCGGGAAGGTCGGGTGGGGTGGTGGCAGGGCTTGGAGGACGAGCAGGATTTGATCGAGCGTTGCCATACGAGGGGCTCCGCTTGGGGGCTTGCGAGCTGACGGATTGTGACGCTCGGTGTCCTGATTTTGCTTTCTTGGGAGGGTGGGGATGGTCTGTAGAACTGCCGTGCTTCCCATTTTCTTGAGGGCCAGCGTGGCCGTTCACCTGAAGGTCATGCGGCTTCGACTTTTTCTTGTGGCTCTTGGAGGGTGGTCGTTTAGGCTTCTTGTCAGTGGACTCCTCCGCAGCCGCGTTCCTGAGACGTAATATTCGCTCGACAGCCTTTTGGCGATCGAGGGGACGGGGCTTGCATTCTGCACACGAGTGGGCAAAATCCTCACTGATAGCTTCATCTCTGTTGTCGGGGTAAAAGCAGTCAATATGCTGCCACGTATCACACGTCTCGCAGTATATTGTGTTTCCATCATCGTCAGAAAAATCGCAGATACACTTGATCGTGTAGGGTTCTTCCTCTCCCGTCTCGACCTTTCGGGCGACGTTGTCCTTGATCGTCTGGCCCAAGAGGGCGGGAGGCGAAGTCTGACTAGGAGCCGCGGACTGCGTGGACAGCGGCGCGGCCTTTTCGGTCATAATCCGTGGTAGACCTCACGAGGTAGGGGACGTCGGAGGGAATGCGTGTGATGATTACCGTCGCGGTCTTTGGGGCATGACTACGCCTTCCACGACGCGCGCCTGGGGGACGGTATAAGGGCGCCGTGCACAGAAACCACCGCCGACAGTTTCATGCGGCTAAGGGCTAGCAGCGAAGGTCGAGTCGACGAGGGTTCGAGGTGTCGACAGGGACTCGAGATCGTAAGCGTCGAAGACGTCGAGGGTGTGAAGGGTGGACGGCGAGCGCAGGGACGACGGGCGAAACAAAGGACGTGATGATGATCAGGCGGTCGTGTAGAATCGAAGTATGGGTGGTAGAGTAGAGTCGAGGGCGCGTGGGCGACACGATCGGGCGGTTTGTGTTTTCGCAAATCTCGTCGTGTTCCTTGGGACAGGATTCAAGACGAGGAGGGTCGACGAGTCAAGCGCAGGGCAGGAGCAGATTAGGGTCGGACACGGAGGAAAAGAGAGAAAAAGAGATGAGTTGAGACTACTCAAACACAATCCGAACGCGAGGAACGGTTGGAGCAGAAGACAAGAGAAAACAATGAGAGAGGGGGCAGGAATCGAGGATCGTGGACTGCACGAAGGATGGGTGATGGAAGAAGAAGATGGGGAGGAGCGACAGGGCCGGGTGCTTGCAACAAGATGGGTTGCGGTACCGACCTGGGACCTACCTGGGGTTGGCTCAGGCAGAGGTCAGAAAAGGTACGTACCCTAAGGTACCCTCATCAGCGGCACTCACCCACTCACCACTCACCTGAGGAGCAGCAGCGCAGCGAGTGTACCAGTACCACTGGGCCGCTTTTGGTGTGCGCTGCTGGGCTTCTGCTGGGTTTTTGGGGGGGGAGGGGAGCGAGGGACGGGAGGGAAGACCCCCCCAAGAGGAAAAGAGAGAGAGACATGGGAAGCAGAGGAGACGAGACAGGATGGGACAGGACAGGACAAAAAGAGGAATTTCGCGCTAAACCCAACCTTGACTGGCGGTGGATAGGAGGAAATCTTAGTGCAGGGCGTCGAACAACTTGTCAGCCTGAGGCAGAAACATGGGCACAAGGCCACAGCGCCCGCTGCAGGTGAGTCGGCTGCCCAAGCACAAAGAGGCGGGAGCGGGAGGAGGGGGAAGGAGAAGATCGAGGGGAAGGAGGGGGAGCAGAGTCTGAAATTGCGGACGGCGATGGACACGAGCGGTAGAGTCGACAGACGATGACAGCTATGTCATGGCGTCCTGGTTGAAGATGTCGGGGCCCGAGGGCCGAAGAACGAGCGATGGCACAGAGGTGAAAGGCTGGCCAGGCCATGACGGCTTCTAAGGCTTGTGAGAGAGTATCTCTGCTGGGCGGACACTAGGAGTCGAGACGACCGAGCAATTCGGTATGAACGGGGAGCAAAGGAGTCAGGGAGGGGGCTTCACCAGATTTTCAAGCCGGCAAAATGACAACCGCCGCTTGCGGGAAATCAGGCAGGGTCAGGCTCGTCGTTCGCTGCGGTGCCTGCCAGCAAAGGAGAGGGCGAAGGATCGAACGGCGACTGGCTTCTGGTGTCCTCGGCTGCTTGGTGCTGGTCCATCGATGGTGTCTGGTTGGTGGCTCTGGTGGTGGAGGTGGAACGGGGGGAATGAGGAAATTGGCACCCGCCACAAAACGAAGCGGCTGTGATATGGTGCAGTGATGGTGAAAATGGCGAACCACGCGACGTGGCCCGAAGCAGCCGGCTCTTGGACGGGGCCCGCCCGTTGCACAGTGCAATAAAAATCTGGAAATAGCACTGTATAAGTGTGCAACGCCACGCAGGGCACGACTCGGCGGACAGCGCTCATTGGCTGTCATCACAGGGAACAGGCCTCCCGTCTCTGGCGGCATTGTTATGCTGGCCAACCAGCTGAACTTTTTTTTGTACAAGGGATGTTGGAAGATTCCATGACGGTTTCAGCAGGGAGATGGTGGTCGCCGTGGTCGCGTCATTAAGACGGCTAGTGGGGAGAGAGTGAGCTGGAACATGGGAATTCGTTGAGACAGCCCCCGAGGTGCATGGATTTTCCTGGCCCCCAAGAGGCTCTCTCCCATCACGCGTCGTGGATACGTGTTTTAAACACTGGCTAGCTTCGTCCAAAAGGCCCCATCTTCAGCTCTCAAGTACCGGCTCCTCTTGTGTGACGCTGTGCAATTTCAATGGGACAACCAGCGCGTCTTCTTTGTACTTCGTATCGCTGGGTGGTCATATTTTGGCCTCGATACGCATCGAGTAGGTACATAACTCGCATTCGTTCCCGTGCATCTCCCCCAACACCTTGTTACATATTACTCCGTACTGCCAACAGCGGTAGGTACTTTATCCGTCCATTAAGTTGCGTCCAGCTCAGGGTGCTAGTAATGCAATCTGCATGCGACGGCACCTCGGTCGGAGCTCTGGTCCTCCGTCATGCAACTCGCGCGCATTGTCCCCTCTCTGTCCCCCGGCTCCAGCAGGATTCCGCCCGCTTCCAGGTCTTGCCATCTGTACCAGCAAAGCGTCGGCTTCCAGCGTTCTATTCTGGAAGAACAAGAAGAAGCGCAGAAGGAATGACCTTCCTCCCCACCTCCGTAAAAAAAGGATGACACTCACACTGAGCTCTTGGATGCTTTGGAAGAAACCTTCCTAGGTAGCTGCCATCCCACCACACAAGCCCTTGCCCTTGGCAGTCATGGTGGGTGGGTGCTTGAAGCGGGGAGGGGAAAGTGCTTGTCGACGCGCACAGTGTGAGGCACGACTGACTCACCCTGTTGACGTACTTACTCGGGATCCCTGCCTAAAACCCATTTCAAGTTGCCAGTGTCAGCATCGCAAATGCATGAAGCGCCTTTCCAGCCGCAAATTCGCATCCTGCATGAGATTGTCCAACCAATCATGTTACGATCGCACATTTTCTCGATTGACTCGAGCGAGCCTGCTGGCTGCGAATTTAGGCAGGTGGAAGCGTCTCACACAGACGTGGGTGGCCTCATATCAACATGACACCAGAACTCTATGGACTTTCACAGAATCAGGATGGCAGGCGTCAGGAAAGATGGCAGGAAGCCAACTGGGGAACAATTGAAGCTGGTGGTGCGTCATACACAGGTCGAGGCGATATCAGGCGAAGGACAACAGTGCTGCGCATTCCGGAGATTGGGCTTGATCGGGGTTGGTGCGGCAACTAACTGCCATCCTTCTTCGCGGCCGCCGACAAGCGGCAGCTCACAATGAAAGAATAAATCAAAAATTGCGCCAACAATGGCCCCGAAGGACAATTGAGCAGGGGACGACTCCGCGATGTGCAATGCAGGCCTCCCTCACTGAGGCCCCCAATTCTGGAGCTGGGGGCATCTTGACAAGGTAAGTATGAAGAAGAAAAGAGAAAAGCAGGTAAAGGGTGGAGGGGGAGATGGGTATATATAGTGCCTTATGTGGTCTGTGCGCATAGCTGACTAATCCATTCCGTGCCAGGCAACCGCGCCCTATCTCACTCAGCCTTGAAGGTGGTTGGGTTTCAAGGAGGCTGGGGCGCCCGCGTTGGGAATCTCAGATGCTGAGACGGGATGCGGCTGCAGAAACAAGCTCACCATTGGATCCCACCTATGTAAACAAAGAAAAGGAGGTTGCTTTGTGCAGCCGACGGAGTACTCCGTGCACCAATAACTCGCGAAAGATGAAGCTGAGCGGCAATGGACAACAAATGCCTCCCCGGCTGGGATTCCAAAGATGGTGCATTCCAAACTCCTGGAGGTAGCGATGCACAATACCTAAAATCCTGATCATCATCACTACCTACCTAGGTACAAAAAAAACTCCTGCATTCTGCTACTATTATCAAGGTACCTACAGAGATATCGTCATAAATCGATGTGCAGCCAAAGTGAAAGGCACGTACCGCATTCCTGTGCTCCGGGCGGGACACTCCACTGCCTCGCCTCGCTAGTCGGCTGCAGGCGGTGAGGCATCAACAGTTCTTCCAGCCCCGGACCTTCTGTGTGGCCAGTGACCGATCAAAGTGGAGCGCAGGTCCCATGACGCATTCAACACCAAGCCACTCGCCATCATCTATTCTGCCCTGATAACGAACATCATCATCACTTGCACACGACCTCCATCAACCACGCCCAACTCAACGCTTCTATCTTCCACGACCGATTCTACTACGACCATCTAATCCTCACATTCTACACTTGCTTGCGATGAGGTTCTCTGCTGTCACTGTCTGCCTGGCAGCCTGCCTGGCGCCCGCCGCCGCCTTGAGCGTCTTCAATGGCAAGGCTCCGAATGTTGTCATCAACGAAGACCTGAAGATTCCCGGCGATTCTCCCCTCGAGCTGTGCCCCGGCGACCACGACGCCGATTTGATCAGGATTGACAGCGTCGACTTGCTTCCCAACCCACCTCAAGCGTACAGTTACCCCGCTCGGCTCGATGGGCGCTTGCATCCAGAACTAACGAGGTAATAGTGGCCAGGAGCTTGTGATCAAGGCCAAGGGAACCGTGAAGCAGAAGATTGAGGAGGGAGCCTATGTCTTGTTGACTGTCAAGTACGGCCTTATCCGTCTGATCAGCACCAAGGCCGATCTCTGCGAGCAGATCGGAAATGTCGACCTGAAGTGCCCCGTCGAAGCTGGCGACCTGGAGATCACCAAGAGCGTCGACCTCCCCGCCGAAATCCCCCCTGTATGTTCCCCCATCTCGTTCAGACTAACCCCGTTTTCTAACTTGCCGATAGGGCAAGTACACTGTTCTGGCCGACGTCTTCACTGCCGACGATGTGCAGATCACCTGTCTGACCGCGACCGTCGCCTTCTCACGGTCAACCAAGGGTTTCTTCGGCGGAGATCTGTGATCGGGCTCATGGTTGTACCTCAACCTAGACACGTATAGGGGGTATCAGGGTGATGTAATTGTCTTTGGCACGTTATCATAGGTCTTGTTGGGTCTCGTCGAGTTTTGTTATTTTTCTTGGTGATTCTCTTGCCCTCGTTCAGCATTTTTCAGCGGCTTTAGATTTGAATTGGAATAACCGGGGATGCATCCTTTGCATTGCAGTCCTACTCCTTGGTGCTATGCATCTACCTAGTAAAGCCAAGGGCTCCCAATCGAATACTATGCCGTCGCCCCGCGACCTGTGTGCTCGTCTTTCAGACACGACTTCTGGCGTCCCTGATTAAGTTCCTGCTCTTGAAAATCCATACTCTTTACTCGCCAAACAGACGTCGCACTCGTCTCAGAACGCTGTCCTTCTCAGGATCATAGGGGTGGTCTTTGCTAGGAATCTCAAGGACGGAAGGGAACGCCGCAGTGTAGGTATCGATTCGGTGTCGTATTTTGTCAGCGATCTGTCTACACATCAGTCTTCTGTGATAGTAGGATGTATTGCAAGCGCGCGCCTAACATGTTGGTTGATGAGCACGATACCAATGTCCTTGCGCTCGTTGGTGAACCTGTCGAAGGCAGCCTCGATCGCGGCGGTATCCGTCTTGTTGTCGACAACGAGGAAGTTCTTCTGAGAGTCGGCGCCGGTCGTGACATGCTAGAACAGCCGGTTAGGGGACAAGACAGGATAGCGCAATGACTAGGAAATACTCACACCGATGCCCGCGAGGAGCAAACCCGTCACGGAGTCCTAGGAGCGATGGACAACTACGTCAGCGGGAGATGATCCAAAGTAGCGATTACCTAGGACCCAGCGAACGTACCTCATCGCCGATGACGGCCAAAAACTGGCGATCCTTGTAGTCCGCTTGCGATGCCATCTTGAAGGCTATCTGTCGGAGCTATGGTTGTTCTTGCTATGGTGTAGGAGCTGGAGGGGGAGGTGCCGTCTCCGTCGTCGTCTGCAGGCGGTCGGGCGCCTGAGGTTCCGCTCCGCGCCGACTGGCGAAGCTCTGACCAACGCCCCGCGCCGGTCGCCACACCCTACAAGCCCCCCTGCAGTCTCCCTGGTGGAACAAAGCCCGGACTCTGACAAGCTCTGCCTTTCAGGCAACACCTGAGCGACTGAAGTAAACAACATCTTTTGGCTCAGCGCCGCCCGTTGTTCTTCTCATACTCATCCCCGACAACACCCATCCCGACACTTTTAACCCGGATACGCGATTGCCGAAAGTCGGAGTCTCCGAAGATATACTCCATTCCTATCGAGATGCCGCGAATCATCCGTAGGAAGCCGCTCATGGAGCGCATCATGTCAGCCTTGAATCCCATGGACTTCTTGCTTTGGCTGTCGGAAGAACTCGAGACAAGGGACTGGGATTCAGATTCGGCGGGGACGCAACTTGGCCTGGCTTGCAACTTCATCTTCCTGCTTGCGCGTGCCAACTCGGGCTCTGCTCCTCCAAGCGATGATGTTTTCAGCGATGATGGCAGTTCTGGTTGGCTAGCCTACTTTGTATGACGACAACCTCATCCACCAGAGTATTGTCTCTAAAGCTAACAATTCTTACCCCGTTAGGTCTATCCCATCGTCTGGATACTCATAATATTCTCGCTTACGAATTCGTTCTATACGATTACTCGAACCCGCAAATACCGACTCTTTGAGGCCAACGTGGACACCAAGCCCTCCACGCCCTCTGCAAGGCGTGTCAAGGTTGACCAGTCGCAATCACCATCTACGCCTTTGCGATATCTGGCCAGCCTCATCACCCCAGACACCCCCGATTCCCGAGCCCATCCAGACAAGGCGTCAGACGTCTGGGAATTGTCCATCTGGGACCCTCTACCAGTCTCATTACGCCTGTTCTGCCTATTCGGTCCTGGCCATGTGCTCGTCTATATGCTCTTTCTCCCCCTTGCTCCCTTGGACCCTCGACCTAGCGTCACCGTATTCAACACTCTTGTCCTACAGGCAATCATCTCTGGCCAACTTCTCTTCTTCTGCTCCCGATTCGCCCAGCAAGCTAAGGACACCACAATCATCCAGAAGGAGGTCATGCGCGAGTACGATACCAAATTTGTCCATCCTCATTTGTATCCCGTCGTTCGAGATGTCGGAACACAGTTCTCCGAAGACCAGCCTGACGAGATTCAAGAGGCTGTGCAGACCGGTACGCCTGCTACCTTGATACGACGCTCCTTCAACAACCACGTGAACCCTTACGCCCGCCCTGTCGATGCGCCTGAGGATCGGACAGCTACTCCCACCTCGAACAACATCATGAAGCCGCAGATGTTCACGCCTCCTACGGCGGCACGACGATCAGAGTTGTTCAGGCCTTCTACCAGCCAGCGAGGATCCGTGCCCCGGCATAGTCTACCTGCGGGTTACACCTCAACTGGTACCTCCTCCGCTGTCTCGGGCGTCAACTTTGGAGGAAATATGGGCATCAATACTCATAACAAGTCGCCCCTAAAGAAGGCTACGAGTCTAAATGAGCTCAATTCGCAAGAGTTCGCTTCCCCACGTAACTCGCGAGAAATGGCGGCATATGAGCAGAGGAATTGGGGACAGCAAGGTACCCCATCAAGACACACTGAAGGTCGACGACTGAATGGACCGAACCTTGGGGGCGCAGGAAACCCTTTTGCGAGTCTGGGAAGACAACAGGCTCAACAGGAGCGTTACCCGTCGAGGCGATAGCACTGTTTCCCCCTCCCCCACCCCCTTTTTTCATACCTATTGTACACAACCAAAATTTTGTCTCCATGCGGAGCAGTGGGGTTTTGACTGCGATCATGAATCGGCGTTTAAGGCTTTGCTTTCTGAATAAAGATGTCGGGTAATACACCCAGAGAATGACACTTTCTATCCATCCCATCTGCTCTCACATTAGTGACCAACAACAAAGTGGGTGTTTTTGCAAACAGCCATCATCATGGTACGCCCATGACAACTAGAAGAGATAACATTACCACACAACGTAATCCATCTTGATACTCATCTTACCTGGCTTGGTGGGTTTGTCTTCAGCTCTCTCCTCCAGCAAGTCTGAAGCTGTGAATTGTGCCTTCCGAAACAACATAATGCAACATCCGCCTACCCTGTACTAAAAGGGGTAGGACCACGCTCAACGCACCTGCCTAAGAACACGATCATTGACAATATCTTCGGGTCTCCTTTCTCTCCAAAGTTCCCTGGCTTTGCCTCCTTAAACCCTTACTTCTGCATCGTCGCTCTGTTAACAGCTGATACAAGTGACCATCACTCGTCGGCGATCCTGTCTGTCAAAGTAGCCCAATAAGAACGATCCGTGTTCAAGAGGTTGTTCAAATACAGTCGGACATCTATCCTATAGCCAGTATTGCAGTACTCACTACCAAGATCCTCCTTCGTATCTATTCCCTGCCTCTATTCCCTGCCTCTATTCCCTGCCCCCGACGATAGTTTGTTCAAACCTATCATGCCACCCAAAGTTCCATCTCCAAACAACAAGGAGCTTCACCAGTCACTTGAGGCACAACCAAAAACCCCTGATAACCAGCAAACTCACCAGACCCGCAAAGAGAGTCAGTCTCGGTCCCTGGCTCTTGGAGAATGGGCTCGAAAAATACTACCGAGTAACCGCCCGGAGCGAGGTGGGACAGCGAGAGAGAAGGGGTTAAGGGAGCAGACAGAATCAACTAATGGAAAGCTGCTGCGATTGCCGAGACGGCGGGCTACTGACACTCAACAGAGTCGTCGAAGCGGAACAGCAGACTCTGACCGAATAGTGGGTTGGAACACGCCCAAGGACCTGAGCGAGGCTCAAACAGAGCCCCAACCACTCGCCAACAAGAACATACTAGAAGGCAACCGTACCTCCAATGCCGGCCGGAAATGGAGTTGGGTTCCGAGAGACGACTCCGACCAATGGTCAACAAGAAACCTTGGAAAGAAGGCAACCAATCGCCTATCAAGGGAGCCAACAACAGATGACGCGTTGGCGACGAACGCGGGCAGGCACGGTGTTCTAGCTCCCCAACCAACAGTGGATGCAAAACGAAAGGCTCGCGAAGAACGACGCAGCCTCAGAGAGAGCGGAGACTACCTTGGTGTGCAAGGTGCCAACCCAGAAACCGGTGTCCCTAACACAGTCACCTCCACTGATAGCACTGACAGTCATCAGAGCCCCATCGGTCAGGAAGCGGCGGCTCTATCGAAGCTGTCAGAGGGGACAGCGGCCTTGAATTTCAGGAAGAAAGCAGAAAAAGACATCGCCAGAATCCGGCTTGACAAAAACTTCTTAGAGATCAGAGCAGGGTTCCTAGGATCTGACAAGCAACACCCATCACAGAGACGGATTCATCAGTGGTCCTCTGCTCAAGAGCCCGACTTAAGTCCCATCGCCCAGTCGCAGCGAAGCGGCTCACCCATTTCCAGTGAGTTCCCATCTCCCCATCCATCATCTTCGCTGACGAAGTATTCCGGCTCAGGGCGAGCGTCACGTCGCGACACCGCCATGGCCTTCCAAGGGGAACTTGTCGATATCAGCTTCCCGGAGGAGTCAGCCAAGACTGAAAGTAGTGGGAAATCACCAGCAAAGTCCCCCAAGATGGAGTCGGCAGAAACATCGGGATCGTCAGCAACGGTGGTACGAACTCCCCGACAAAGCCTTACTGCCTCTTCTTCTGCAGCTCTGGAGCTCTTTGAGAACGGCATAAGTTTCGACCCTCTTGACCGGACAGAGGCAAACACGCAGCAGCATCTTTCAAACACCTCTTCGCAAGGGCTGCAGCGCAATCTGCCAACGAAGGGAATGCTGACGACAAAAGAGACATCCCCAGACGATGCCAGCGCAACGCGCAGCAAGCATGGTTCACAAAGCCGCGACTCTTTTTTAAGCTCCGGCCCGCAGGGGGAATTAGAGCCAGGCGGGAGGCAAACACACATGGAGGTTCGAACCACGACGAGCAGCATGTCACTTCCAGGCCTCTCAGCTTTCCTCAAGTCAACGCCGCTGAATCACAGCTTCAGTCTCGACTCAGTGAGGAAAAAGGCCAGCCCAGTTACTCCCGACAGGCTCGACTCCCGCAAAAGCCCCGTGCAAGGTTTGATAAGCATCCAAGAGAAATCCACTACTTTCCAGACAACTCCAGATCCAAAAACCCAACGCTTCCACCAAGAAAGCCCGTCCCAAGCGGTGGCGGGATCCGCAAGACAACCGACAGGCCCGATGGAGAGTGTTTAGAAACCACACCTCGTGCCGGACTGGTTGAGGAGGCCCAGTCAAGGGCTCCAGGGATTAAAGGGAACCAAGTACCTAGACTGGGACGGGGACGGAACCATTAGGGGCAGAATCCGTACTCTGGTACGAAAGCCATCAACGAACGCACCGAAGCTGGGCTCGGTCGACCCCGCGACGGCACCAAAGGAGAACAAGGGAGCTGCGATATCTCCACAAGACATTCCCATGACGGAGAAGGAGATCGAGGACGACATGAAGGAGCTGAGAAGGCAGCTGGGCCTCGTAGATCAACCAAGCATGACGATGGCAAAGAGCCGGAAGGGCGGCGAAGACAATCCAACATGGGCGCAAGAAGCTATACGCGACATTACGAACAAGTGCAACGAGGTCAAGGGGGCATCTGCCTCCACACCCATCACCACCACTACTGGCTGCGACTGGACGACGCCCGAGTCCAGCAACAGCCCGGGACAAGGCACCGGCAACCATTATCGGCAACGTCGACAATTGAGCCGGGTGATTTACAACGTGCGAGGCTTGGGGACCACACCAGACAGTTCGAACGCCTCCCCAGAGAATCAGATACAGAGGGAATGGCTGAAGTCGGTGCCCGGGGCAGACGCTCAAGCCGTCGATACTACATCGCCGAGACCCCGGAAAGTCCTAGAGCAGCAGTCCGAGATGTCCGTTTCGAAGAAGGAAGGGATGGGTACAGCCGAGCTCCAACGCAGCAAATTACCCAAGTCTTCATCAATGACAGACCAGCGCAAGTCAGAGGCGAAAGGCCAAGATGTCAGCAACCCGGAGAGCACGGAGACTGGAGCTCACAGCGAAGCTCCTCAGCATCGCGACGACCACAGAGCATTGGCTCCATTGGCGACGCAAGAGTCGAAGCACCATACAGCGATCAGCGAACAAGCAACGGGTCGGGGACTAAACATTCCGGGCAGCTATCCCACTTATCTCGACGACGACGACGAAGACACCGCAGATCGTTCCAGTGAGGGATATGACAAGACGACCGTGGAAGAGTTGCGAGATTTGGCTAAGCAAGTGGCGCAAGCAGTCAAATGCGGCACCAGCTGGTTACTGAGTTTCTACTGGGCGATGGTGCGGCCGGTGTTTGATTCGCAGTCGGAGTATTGGCAGAGATATCTGCGTGGAGAGACCAACTGGAAGGACTTGGCCAGCATTTATCTCTCACTCCCGTTGATGCTCGGATTGCTCATGCTGCTCGTGTGGGCCATGAAATTGGTGGCTATCGTACATGGCTGCATCGGTCAGGATGTCGAGTGCGTGATGGAGGAAGTGTTTGGGATGGGAAATGGCGGACGTTGACCGGAGGGAGAGGCTAGGGGATGGCGGCCGGGCGGAGACTCGGGGAGCGGCCGGTGCCGGCGACAAGGTCACCTCCACTTTCAGGGGGGTCGATGTCGATGTTGAACCGGGGCAAAGCGTTGTCGGACGCCGATGGCGGGCCCGGTGAGGATGTCGGCAACGGTTGCCAGGAGGGTTTTCTTTTTCTTTTTTTTTCCTTTTCTTTTATTGTTTCTGTTGATGTATTATTTTGAACGAGCGCGGGATGAAGAGTAGCTGTTATGAGTGAGTGAGAGCTGTGTGTGTGTGTAAGAGAGAGAGAGAGAGATCAGTCAGTCAAGTACATGGTCAGGTTGACTCTGAGCGAAGTGAGTGGACAGATACTGAAGTACCTACTTGGTTCCCTGAGGGAATTGTGACGAACCATGTAACCGAGGAACGGTGTAATCGAGCCATAACATCTCATGGAGATTGGCACTTGGATGTCAACGAAAGATACGTAATTGGGCATGGATTAACCAAGGTTACGAACGGTTCAGTGTGTCTGTCGTCTGTTGCCGCCCCCGGTGTCGCAGATCATCATCCCCCCCCTTCGGACCTAATTCTAGGTAGACAGACGGTGTAGGTACCGTAACTAATTGATATCTAGGCAATGAGCGGGGAGGGGCGGGAAAGACAGCCCTGCCTACTCTCCCCCCCAATATCGGAGCACGTTTCCCTCTAGGTAGGTACTTGACTTCTCTTTAGCGGGCGTCGTTCCCCCCCCTCCCCCCTCCAGGGAAGAAAAAAAAAGAAAAAAAAGAGTGGCGATCGGCCGGTTGGATCGGACAAAGGCGGTCCAATAATGACCCTGGGTTTAGCAATCAGTAATGGGGGCTCCCAGTGGAGACTTACCCCGCGCTGGCGGGCTGCTGCTGTCTGGCCGCTCGCTGGGCTCGGATTGCTGACGGGTGTGGGTACATAGAAGAGGAGGGTTCGGATGCTCCGATGATCGGAAGGGAGGGTAAAAAAGGGTAATGGGCGATGGGCATGGGCATGGGGCCAAGTGGTATGAAGCTTGAATTTTTTTGTCGATATTAAATCCGGGCTCTGGAATGTTGGGGTTACTTCTTCTTTTTCTTCTTCTTCTTCTGCTTCTTCCTTTTTACTCTTCTCTTTCCTTCTATTCCTCCTCTTCCAATCTCTCTCCCCCCCAGCTTCGACACTTCTTGAGGTGGCTAAATACAACAGTAGTAGCCCTTGTGAATTCCTCAGATAAACATACCTACCTACCCCCTACTCTGCTCGTTCTCTTTCTGCCACAATGCCTGCTCCCGTGGGTAACCCGCAGACCCTTTACGACAAGGTTCTGTCGGCGCACATCGTCGATGAGAAGCTTGACGGCACTATTCTCCTCTACATCGGTGCGTTTTCTTCAGCTCGCCCCTCCAGTAGACAAGGGCAATTGCGCAATAGGGATGGACTGAAATCTGACTTGACTCTCTATAGACCGTCATCTAGTCCACGAGGTGACATCACCAGTATGTTCTCTCTCTCCCCCTCGACCCCAACCAACTCATGACCCCAATTGGAGTGCTAATCAAAATCCCCAAAAACAGCAAGCCTTCGAAGGTCTCAAGAATGCAGGCCGACAAGTCCGACGTCCGGACTGCACTTTGGCGACCACTGATCACGTACGTTTTACCAAGCCACCCACACACCTCTCTCTCTCTCTCCAAGGGTTCTTAAGCTGGTGATTGATTGATCGATCGATCCACTAACACTCGAATCTGCAGAATGTCCCCACCTCCTCCCGAAAGGCTATGAAGGACATCGCTTCCTTCATCGAGGAAGACGATTCGAGAACCCAATGCGTCACCCTCGAGGAGAATGTCAAGGACTTTGGTCTCACATACTTCGGCCTCGGCGATAAGCGACAGGGCATCGTCCATGTCATTGGTCCTGAGCAGGGCTTTACTCTTCCCGGTACCACCGTCGTCTGCGGTGACAGTCACACTTCCACCCATGGTGCCTTTGGTGCTCTGGCCTTTGGTATCGGTACCAGTGAGGTCGAACATGTCCTCGCCACCCAGTGCCTCATCACCAAGCGCAGCAAGAACATGCGGATACAAGTCGATGGTGTGCTGGCCCCCGGTGTCAGCTCCAAGGACGTCGTCCTCCACGCTATTGGAAAGATTGGCACTGCTGGAGGTACCGGTGCCGTTATCGAGTTCTGCGGCTCCGTCATCCGCGAACTGAGTGTCGAGGCCCGCATGTCCATCTGCAACATGTCCATCGAGGGTGGTGCCCGTGCCGGCATGGTCGCTCCGGATGAGGTCACCTTCGAGTACCTCAAGGGCCGACCTCTGGCTCCCAAGTATGGCTCCGATACCTGGAACAAGGCCACTGCCTACTGGAAGTCTCTCCAGTCCGACCCCGGCGCCAAGTACGACATCGACGTCTTCATTGACGCCAAGGATATCATTCCCACCGTCACCTGGGGAACTAGCCCCGAGGACGTGATCCCCATCACTGGCACCGTCCCGGACCCCGAGACCTTCGATACCGAGGCCAAGAAGGCCACTGGCCGCCGCATGCTCGAGTACATGGGCCTGACCGCCGGAACCCCCATGGAGGACATCGTCGTCGACAAGGTCTTCATCGGCTCCTGCACCAACTCGCGAATCGAGGATCTCCGCGCCGCCGCCAACGTTGTCAAGGGCCACAAGATCGCCGCCAACATCAAGCGCGCCTTGGTTGTCCCCGGTTCTGGTCTCGTCAAGACCCAGGCCGAGGAGGAGGGTCTCGATCAGATCTTCATCGATGCTGGCTTCGAGTGGCGAGAGGCTGGATGCAGCATGTGCCTGGGCATGAACCCCGATATTCTCGCTCCCCAGGAGCGTTGTGCCAGCACTTCCAACCGAAACTTCGAGGGCCGCCAGGGCGCTGGTAGCCGCACCCACTTGATGTCTCCCGTCATGGCTGCCGCTGCCGGCATCGTTGGTAAGCTTGCCGACGTCCGCAAGCTGTACCACTACACCCACGACTCTACCTTCAAGCCCCGAGTACTCCCCTCTGAGGAACCCCATGTCGATGAGAGGACAAAGGACGACTCTGAGGAGCGTGAGATCATCGGTGACCAGCCCCAGGATAACCAGCCTCACACCAACACCCTCGCCGCCCCTTCTGGCGATTCTGCCGGTCTGCCCAAGTTCACCATCTGGAAGGGCATCACCGCTCCTATGGACATGTCCAACGTCGACACCGACGCCATCATCCCCAAGCAGTTCCTCAAGACCATCAAGCGAACCGGTCTTGGATCCGCCGCCTTCCATGCCCTGCGCTACAACGCCGACGGCACCGAGAACCCCGACTTCGTCCTGAACAAGGAGCCCTACCGGAAATCCAAGATCCTTGTGTGCACCGGTCCCAACTTCGGCTGCGGTAGCTCCCGAGAGCACGCCCCCTGGGCCCTCCTGGACTTTGGCATCAAGTGCATCATCGCCCCCTCCTTTGCCGACATCTTCTTCAACAACACCTTCAAGAACGGCATGCTGCCCATCAAGATCGACAACAAGGCCGACCTTGACGCCATCGCCGCCGAGGCCCGTGCCTTCCGTGATCTCGAGATCGACCTGCCCAACCAGCTCATCAAGAACGCCGCCGGCGAGACCATCTGCGCCTTTGAAGTCGAGGAGTTCAGGAAACACTGCCTCGTCAATGGCCTCGACGATATCGGCCTGACCATGCAGCAGGAGGACAAGATCGCCGAGTTCGAGAGGCGCATGACCGCCAACACCCCCTGGCTGGATGGCACCGGCTACCTCAAGCGCCCCGGGCAGGGCGGCAAGCTGGCCGCCAAGGCTGTTCCCATCCCCAAGACGAACCGCGGCGAGGAGAAGAAGGAGCCTCTCGACTGGTAAACCGGGGGAGACTTCGGCGCGATGAGGACAGGATGGATGATGATTCGAATGTCTTTACGGCGAAGTAGGTTGTTTGGGCAACTGGCATATTATTTATTATCAGCATCTTTATGATTTTTTTCGGTTACAACGGCGGGGATAAGGGCGCCGGCTCTTTTCGATCCCCGTGGACTAAAAGTACCAGACAGAATTGGTCGGCGTCATTTACATGTTGAGGGTTGTCTGTCGTCGACACCCGGAGGATCAACACACACCTTTGATATACGTTAATGAACTCACAAGTCGCAATTTTGCGCGCTCCACATTGTATCCCGTTTCTTTTATGTTTGTCCGTATATTCGTGCACCTTGTATGACCTTGCCGCTGAATGGGGAGTCACTCGGTCGAGTAAGCCTCTCAGCTTTGTTTTCGAAGGACTCCGACATGCACGACGAATCCAGCATTCGACTGAAGCGCTTCGGGCAAGGCCTCGTCGGGTACCCGCCACACGCGGAACGAGGCATGAAACGTCTCAAGCCACGATTGGAAGACCTCGTCGTTCCGAAGCTGCTGGCCAACAACGCAAATACAAGGACGCTGGTCGTCACTCTCGGAGGTACGATCCTCGATACGCAGACGACATGCATCAGCACAAGTCTGCACAAAAGGCTCGACGAGGGCGTAGTTATACACACAGTCGCAAGCCACGACCATGTCAAAACTACGAACCTTGTCAGAACCAGTGAGACCGGGCGTCACCTCATCCGTCTCCCAGTCCAGAGTTGTGAAGTGGATACTCCCCTGCACAGGAGCATGACCACTACGCTTCTTGGCTCTCGACCGACCCGGCGGAACAGGACTGCCTACGGAAGGCAGGTTCTCATCAATGTTGCGCTGAAGCAGACGATGAACATAGGACTGGTCCGTGAGAACGTAACGGGCCACTCGTGGGGCGAGGGCGAGCGCACTGAGCGGGGAGATACCACAGCCAAGTTCCAGGATAGACGCAGTACAGGGACCGCCGAGAACGGAGGAGGTGAAGAGTGGATTCGAGGGGGAGGCCAGCCAGGAGGCGAAGCTCGGTGTGATTTTCCAGATGACTAGAGCAGCGGAGTGAGCTACCGTCGAAGAGTAACGTAATTCTCCCGGGGGACAATTTAAGATGAAAAGGAATGCCGAATGCCTAACCTGCACCAGTCGTGCCGCCTGCACGGGAGGATGAGAGGACGCCGGGGGATTGGTGAATGGTAAAGTCATGACCGGCGACAGTGACATCAACAGACGAAGCTCGAGGGTCGATGAAGCCAAGGTCAAGAGAGGGGATCGGTTGAGCGTAGAGGAAGAATGTTTCTATACGATGTATCAGCCAGAGGCTCTATCATGATTGTCTAAGCCTGGTGTTGATGCTAGGGGTTAGGTAGTTTGGATCAGGAACTTCGAAGTCTTGCCTTCTTCTGGGTCACCGATCTCGGGCTCGAGTTGAGATATCAGGTCGGCAAGTGAGTTCATGATTTTCCTCTATAGATTTCGTCGGTAGAACCGGCGAGGGCTGGTTTCAATGGCGGTAGTTTTGTATAGGTAAGAAGGGAATAGTATTTGACTGATGAAGTTCAAGCAAGATGCAATGAGATGAGATGAGATGAAGTGGGAGGATCCACTTTTCCGCCGTTGCGACTTCCCAGGAAGTCGGCCATGCCTCCACTCCCAAATAGGTAGGTATGACCTACCCTAGATATGTACTTAGATAAGGTAGATAGGTACATTTTGGTGATATTCTTGATTGAATTGCCTAGGTAGGGAGATAGATGCCCCGCGATCTAGAAAATGGAAATTGTATGCACACGTCGAGGGGTATCTTGGGCTTGCTCGCAAAGTACCTATATACATGACAAATGGGTCTTTGGTCATGTACTTCGTAGGTAGTCGAGCCGGGATGTCCGGATGCACCATGTTCGCCCCCTCTTTACGTGCTCATCACTATCACGAGCCCACACAAGCCCGCACAATATAGACAGAGTAGACAGCGACACTTGAAAAAGGCATTTGTCTTCCCCAGTACCAAACTCCACCAAGTACCTACATATGCAGCATCACTCGAAAGAGGTTGCACAACGTGCAGTCCCTGGGTGTGTGTGTCTGTGTCAGCCCAAGAAACTAGTTGGGTAACAAGCATTTGCCAAGTGACTGGCGGCTTAGTATCCAACAAGTCCCTGGTTCCCAAGCCTTATGCGAGAGCGTTTGCCCTGTTGCCATCACAAAAGTAGCCCGAGTCGATACTTTGTCAAATACATAACAGGTTATTCTTTAGGGTAGCCATAGACCATCCCCGCGAGCCCCAGAACCGAAGACATGCCCATGGGAGGGAAAGGAAAGCAGAAAAGACATACGCTCCTCTCACTCCTAGCCAAACTCGACATCCAACCATTCCGCCTTTTCGTGCTGTTGATTTTTGCCAACGCCGCCGTATCTCAGGTGGCGCTGCCCCGTCTATACCAGGCCATCGTAGAGGGATAGCGCTGAGACGATGGTCTCGTCCCGCTTGCTGCCCTCCTTGAATTCCTCCAAGTCCAGGCTGCCGTTCTCGTCCTTGTCCATCATGGTGAAGATCTTCTTCACTCGCTTCTCGGGGGTATCTTCGTCTTCGGGCAGCTTAACCATGGAACCGACCTTGAGGCGAGTACGTCAGCAATACGCTATCAGAATGGGGCATGGCCCTTTGGTCGGATGACCGGCATGGAGGTGGGTAGTGGTAGCGTAAGAGGACAGGCGGCCTCTCACTAGACGAGTTGCATGGGTCGTGGGGAGGGGGGGAATTTGTGTGTGTCTGGCGCGCAACTCACCATCTTGTAGATAGCCTCGACAATCTTGAGCATCTCCTCGTAGCTGATCTTGCCGTCGCCATCAATATCGTACAGCTGGAAAGCCCAATCCAGCTTGTCCTCCATCTTGCCCCTGCTGGTAACACTCAGCGCACAGATGAACTCTTTGAATTCGATAGTACCAGACTTGTCGAGATCAAAGACGTTGAAGACATAATCGGCGAATGAACTTGGATCTCCAAACGGGAAAAATTGTCGGTAGATCTTCTGAAACTCTTCCTTGGTGAGCTCGCCCGAGGGACAGTCCTTGCGGAAACCTAAGGACCTGGGTTAGGTAACCACGCTCCCTGGGATGGCTATCGTGACGAGGGGGCTAGGCAGGGTTGGAGGCCCCCCCAAGGGAAGCAACTCACCCTTGTACCATTGCTGCAACTCCTTCTTGTCGAAATGGGTCGCCTTTTGGAGCTCGACGAGCTCCTCTGGCGAGAGCTTAGACTGTCTATTCGAGAAGGGCGATTATTAGCAATGTTATTGCGAGATGGTGGACGAGGCACAATGACGTCGCTTCCAGTCCAGTGGGGGACCCGGTGTTGACCATGCGCCAGCGCCGCCAGATGGCGCTCCAATCTGTCAAGTCGCGCATGTCACGCGGCTGTAGCGGGGGGCGGGGGCGGAAAGCGGAAAGAGACCGGAGAAGGAGAAGGCGTAAGCCCGTCGGGATAGAATGAGGACAGACTCACGATTTTCCCATGACTTCTTGAAGCTTGTATGGAAACGTCGGCGTGGATGGAGGTAGAGGAGGCGAATTGCGCAACCGTCTAGGTACTAGGCTCGGCTGAGGGCAGTCCTATCGCGCAAAGCGAGGGGAACAAGCGCGAGCGCGAGACGTCGATGGGTTTGGTAAGGGGGGGGGGGGGTTCCGCCTTGGATGCTTCGCCCCTCG
>JABFFI010000307.1:0-11477 GCA_013623725.1 Fusarium robinianum | reverse complement strand
CTTGGAAGCTTGAAGCTGGGGGGGAAGCGCCCCCCCCCCCCCCCCCTGATGATCCTTGAATTGGATGAGCGACTAACATGTTGAACTAGGGTGGTCGCGAAATTGCCGAGATCAATCGGCCAAACACCAAGGAGCCACCTATTTTGATTGAAAGCGACGGTACCGTTTTTTAATGTCATGACTGCGAGGTTGCATCGGCGAAAGAGACAGAAAGAAGAAAGACAAGACATGGGCATAGAAACAGTACGGGGACACGTCGAGCGGATGTAGGGTTTCTTCTCTTCTCCTGCGAAAGGCATCATTGTATTCTTGGAAGTATTCATTATTCACGGGGCTACGAGTCCAACCCCCCCAACATGGAAAAGGATGGAGGACAGAAGAGGTTTCAACAGCAGAGGCAGACAGAGCTGTAGGCGGAAACAGCCTAGGATAGGATGACCAACCTACTTGATGGTATTGGTTGATAATGGAGACATGCAAAGTCGAGAAATGAGAGGCGGGCGTTATCTTCCTGCGCTTGGATTCTAGATGTCTGAGGTGAACTCATTGGTGATGCTCCTACTCTGTCTTGGGCTGGCCCTTGCCTGTATCTCCCTGGCTGCCCGCAGAGTTCCTGATACCACAATTTCTAGCATTAGACAGGGCGGATGATGGGGCGGATGATCTTGACTGCTTCTAGTTCTACACAATTGATTAGACCAAACATGACCCCTCTGTTCATTTGCCTTTTCCCATGCGCCAAGGAGGAGAGTTAGAATGCTTCTTGAATCTTCAAATGCATGCCGAAACTAGCCACAGCACTGGTTTATATGCCTTTCTCCTTCATTGTACACGGCTCATCCGTCTCCTGGCCTGCGCTGGTGTCCCCCTTTCCCTTTCTCTTCACAGCTCATGTATTGTACAAAAAAGACCCGCGTTGCCCCCAATCCAACCCGTTTTATCCCCCCCTTATCGGGTGCTGCTATATTTACAATTGGGGCACCGAATTTTACAAGAACAGTGTGACCCTTTGTCCTTTGCGCTTTCGTGTCGTCTTGTTACATCCATCGTGTTGCCCCCGTCGTTTTGAAGATGAAGAATTTTTACACTTCAATTTCCGCTCTTGTACTTCTTCTGAAACTCGTCGCGCTCGAGCTGGCGTCGCATGTCCTCCATCTTGCGAAGTGAGTCCTTGCGCTTCTTCTCGGCGCGCTCCTGTTCGCTCCCGGCGTAGTTGCCGGTGTAGTTGGTGACCTGGTCGGACAGGCCCTTCTTCATGTCATTGAGGTTGTCGGTGAGGCGCTCGCGGAGGCCGGAGACACCGGTGGAGGTGGGCTGGCGCGGGGGCTCGTACTTGGGCTTCTCAACCTCGAGGATGGGGAGGCCGACGGCGCGGCGGACGGACTCGTTGTTGAGGATGATGGCGGTGAGGAGGGTGCCGGTACCGGTTGAGACCATCATGAGGTTGACGCCGGCAGAGAGGAAGGTAGTGCCAATGAAGCCGACAGTGCCGAATACCCACATCATCTTCTTGAGCATGGCCTTTTGGGAGGCGGGTGTGTACTTGGAGTTGACCTAGACCGTATTAGAGGTTGAATGAGGACGAGAAGAGGGACAGAGGTAGGGAACTCACCACCATTGCGCTGAACAGAAGACCAGTTCCCACGGCTGGGAGAAGGAACAAGGGGTCAGAGGCCGACAGGTCGGTGAACCAGAGGAAGCCGTCCGTTTCCATGGCGGGCACGGGGATGTTGGCCATGCCGCCGATGATACGGAACAGACCGAAACTGAAGGGAATCTGCAGGAACGACCATAGCATTCCTGAGTTGGCTGCGCCGTACTCCTGGCGGAGCATCTTGTTGAGGAACTGCCCCTTCTGGACCAGCTCACGATCACCACTGGTATATCCCCTCTTCATCATATCCATGGACTCCTGGCTACGAGGGTCCTTGCGCAGCTTGTTCATGGCGGCGTTGAATCGCAGACTGCGAATCTGGGGATAAAACATGGCAGCGCGGAGCAGCATCGCGGTGACAATGATGGAGCCGCCCCAGCCGAGGCCGCTCCAGACGTGGACGTGCTCGAGAAGCCACTGCATGATGGATGTGGGACCCAAGCCGTAGTCGAGGCCGAGGGCGGAGAGGTAGCCGATGCCCTCGGGCATGTTGAGGACGTTGGGGGAGGCGAGGTCCGCGATGGAGGCGAGGTCGAGGTCGGTGGGGAGGACGGAGGAGGGGGACACGGAGGCGGCACTGTCTGCGAAGGTGTCGGCGGGGATGGCTGCGGTGTCGGTGACGGTGGAGGATGTGGCCTCGATCGAATCGGTTACTGGGAGGGCAGCGGTTTCGGGCGTGCTGATCGTCTCCGCTGTCGTCGTCGTCGTTGTCGTCTCAGGCGCAGTCTCACCCACCGGCTCCTCCGTCTTCTTCTTCCCCCCCCAACCCCATCCCCAGAGCGAAAGAGCCCTCACCTGCGCAACACCACCCAGCACAACGACAGGCGCAACACCGCCCCTAGCACCGACCCTTGATCCAGCCGCCACTACAGTACGAGGGTTCCTCAGCGCGGAGCTAAATTGCCGAGCATCTCCGAGTCGTCTAGGTGCGGTCCTCGATGAGATCTATAACCGAGAAACGAAAAAGAGAGGTCCCGTCAGCGAGCCATTGAATAAGCGCGAGTAGGGATTTCACGTACAGATTGGCAGGAGATATGCCTCTGAAGGGCGCCCGAGGGCAGGGAGCGCACAATTCCTCGGCTTGGGAGCATTGTGGCGGTTGTGTGTGGGGGAGAGGAGGAGAGTGGTTTGAGGTTTGAGCGATGGGCCTTCGCAATGTGCTGTAGGGATTTTTTTTGGGTGGAGGATTTGGATTTCCGGGGAGCGGGCGGCTAAATGTCGGGTAGCTCCGATAGTCCGCCGCCGGGGGCCGGTGTGGTACTCCAGATGACCATGGTCGAGTGACCTCCGTCTCACAAGATACATCTCTGTGGAGGTCTCAAAGGAGGGAAGGAGGACGTTCCCAGTTTGAGGACAAGGGAGATATAGGACTTGACTTGAAAAAGTGTGATAAGTCGTGGTCAAGTGGTTAATTTAGAGTAGGCATATCTGAACCTCATAACCTCTACCCTTGAACCCCTTCTAATACTACTCCTTATTGATCGCAAATTATTCGGCCTCGTATCGATGCCGCGTCCATACTTTGTCCGTAATTTCATGGATCATATATACTCTTTGAATAATAACACTCGTATCTGAGCCAAAAAGACCCTTGAGCTTGTTGTATTGTTTCGATGCTTTGCCCTGCCCTTGTTCCGACTCGCCGCTATCGCCTATCTTCCCATTTAGTCTCACTATTCGAAATCGTTCTGCGAGGGTCGGGGGGTGTAAGACCTCTCTCGAAGTTCAATACCGGGGCCAATGGGGTGGGCTCTCCGCCGGGACATAGGGAAGACCTGCAAGAGTTAGCGCTTCTGTTGAGGGATGGAGTGTCCTTTGCGCCGCGATCTTCTGCCCAGCTTGAGGGGCATATCGACACCCAAAGTAATTGAGGGCAGCTTCCCCCAACAATATCAACATACCTTTGTGCCACCCCATCCCAGTCTGAATGCAGCCTCGTGCGCAAATAGCTCTCCGAAACCCAGCATCATACCGTTGATGAAGGGCAATAGGAGGTTGATGGCAGCTCCCCGCACCAAAGACCATACCGTCGGAGGCTTGTACAGAATAACGGGCGAGTTCGATGACGGCGGCGATGAGAGGTCGTCTCCTCCGGAGTAGAGTTCGCTATCCGAGTGCAAGGTGACGCCGGACTCGGCGAGGTGGTTGTGAGGTTCGTCCGATGACATTGTGAAGCCGGGCTTGTGACGGGAAGGGCGGGTTTTGAGAAGAGTATCAGACCGGGAAGGATAGCGGGATGCTGGAGCTGCAGTGAGGACTTCGGCGGGAAGCGGGAAGTGGAATCGGGATGGACGCCGTGCTAAGTTGGGGGATGGCCTGCGCCGAGGATGGTGTTGACGACGATCTCGGCTTGGAGAACCCCAGGTTTCCTTACGTAAGTTTGGAGGGTGACCGGGGTTCGGTTGATGGCTGTTCCGGTTGGGTGGTGGGGTTGCCGCAACCTTGGAAGTCACTTGCAGCTGTCAAGCCACCACTGCCACCGCCACTACGTGCTGTAAGGCAGGAAGCTCAATACTAGCCACATGGAGCTTGGCTGACGAGGCGAGAAGCTGCCTGCCTACTCCATCCAAACAACCACAGCTCTTCATCAGCATTATCTTGCGTCTTCCTGCAGCCTTCTTGTGGGGAGCCATCACGAATCGTCTGAGTCCAGGATAATTCGGGCAGCAATTCATTATCAGTGTCGAGCTTAAGCCTACTTTTCTCTTCCCGCTTCGTCCACCTGCTCTTTGAGATACCCCGCCTCCACATCCCACAACATGGCCGACTCCGATCATGAGAACTTGATCTTGGAATTCACCGCTCTCAGCGGTTCCAGCCGAGAAGAGGTACGACAAGCTTCCCCAAAGGAACCAGAAAACCTCACATGTCTGAATACCCGCTAACGTATCTTCAGGCTCGCCAATACCTTGAGGCGCACGCCTGGGACATGGGCGAAGCTTGCAACGCCTGGTTCCGTGACGCAGAAGAAGACCGCCGTTCACCAATCGACACTACCAGCGCTGCCACCGCTAGCGACAACTATACAGGCCCTCGGACACTTGACGGCAGGCCAGCCCCCGAGGCCGCCAGCAGCAGCAGCACCCGCAAGCCTACATCGCAACAGAAGAGGAAGGGCATCGCTACTCTGGGATCCCTTGGAGGCGGATCGCACCACCACGACGATGACGACGGCGACGATGATGACTTTGACCCTGATCAGGATGACGGGCGAGGAAACTTGTTTGCCGGTGGTGAAAAGTCGGGTCTAGCCGTTCAAGACCCGCATCAAGACGGCGGCCCCAAGAAGATCATTAGTGACATTCTCGCCAAAGCTAGAGCGTGAGTTGCAATCTATTATGGATGAATGCGGACTTGACACTTATCTAAACCGATACAGCAACGCTTCACGACCAGATAATGACGATGAAGCCGGCCCATCTCAACCATCCTACTTCCGTGGTACCGGCATGACTCTAGGTGGTGATGGCATGGAAAGCCGAAGCATCCCCGATCCCCTAGGCCCCGTCCGACTTTCCAATACGCAGCCGCAGGAGCGTGTCCTCCACATCTGGCAAGACGGCTTCAGCATCGATGATGGAGAGCTGCGTCGATTCGATGACCCTGCGAACCAGGCGGACCTCCAGATGATCCGATCAGGTCGTGCGCCGCTTCATCTCATGAACGTCCAGCACGACCAGCCCGTCGACGTGAAGCTCCACCAGCACGACACCCCGTACACTCCCCAGCCAAAGACGTACAGGCCCTTCGGAGGCTCTGGCCGACGACTAGGAAGCCCTGTGCCAGGTGACGGAAACGAGGCCTCGAGCTCTATCGACGCGGCGGTTGCGGCTCCTACCGCTACGTCTGCATCCTCTGATCCCGGACCCGTCGTTGATGACTCTCAACCCACGCTCATGATTCGCATCCAGATGCCTGATGGCACTCGCCTTCCCGCGCGTTTTAACACAACTCACACCGTTGGCGATGTGTATGGCTTCATCCAGGCTGCCTCAGCAGCCACACGGACCCGGTCGTGGGTGCTGGCTACAACGTTCCCGAACAAGGAGCACACCGATCGCAGCACGGTGCTTGGAGAGATGCCCGAGTTTAAGAAGGGCGGTACTGCTGTGGTGAAGTGGGCTTGAGTTTGCCGGAGCATGGGTTGTAAGGTTGGAGGTGCACGAGACTTGATGATGAGGGAAGTCGGAAACGTGGAGGTTGGCCATTGAATGCCGATCATTGCTGATGTTTAGAAATGACTAAAGCACAATAGAAATCTCACGAGACTGAATGACATGCTTATTTTACCGATATGATCCCACAATGAGTTCTGCGGCTCTAGCACATGGCCTCACCTATTGGACCAGGTCTTGTCTAGTATACAGAAAGAAAATGAAATCCCCAAACGCCTCGTATCACCATTCCAAGAGTGGTATCTTGACTCCCTGAACGCCTAGGAAATGAAACGCAAATCGGCCCTAGTTTTCCCACAACCATAGCTTTAAGTACTTTCAACACATCCTGCTAGAGCCTTGGTTTTCTTCAAGACTCTCTCACTCAACCATGTTCACATCAGGCAGTTACAGCTGCAGTGGCATTCGCGGTAGGCTGGAAAACGGGCCCGTCCAGGAATTTAAAGTGCTCGATGGCGATCTGACAGTTGAGCATAGCAGCGTTGAAGCGGGCCTCGCCGGGAGGCAGGACAACCATGAGGTAGGTGTTGGTGGTAAACTTGAGGATGAAGAGGCTAAAGTGCGTGCCGGCCTTGTGCTCCATGCGGATAAACTGTTCGGCATTGCGGGGCGTACCGGTGAAGCGTGAAATGCTCTGCTTGAAGTGCTTCATGATGTTGGACATGCGCTCAAGGCGATCCTCGGTGGGGTTGCGCTGGCCTTCAGTGGAGGTCCAGGAGGAGACTGCGAGGAAGGATGTTCGTTCAAAGAGGAGGAGCTCCTCGGCTTCAATGGCGAGCCCGAGGTTGGCGAGATTGCGCTCGATGACGGCGAGGTTGGGGACCAGGTCGTGAATGATGGAGGCCCAGGCCTTGTACAGGCTCTGGTCCCAGATGGAGGTAGCAAAGGGGGTCAGCTCGACGGCGTCCGGGGCGATGCCAACCGAGTTTGCGTACTCAAAGGTCTTTTGGCGTACGAGGCGGATACGATCGTCGTAGACGGATTCGCGGGCGCTGGGTACGACGAGGTCCATCTTGTGGATAAGGATATAGATCTTTGTGGAGGGGGAGAACTGGAGGAGGGCGGAGAGGATAGAGACGTAAGTTGCAAGGTCGCGGTCGACGTCGCGGGACTCGATGTCGAAGACGTAGATGAGGACACCGACGTTGGAGAAGACGTGAACGCGCTGCTGGGAGAGGTAATTCTCCATGAAGGCCTCTTGACCACCGCAATCCCAGAGGTTTAAGGTGAGGTTGCCGAGGAACTTTACGTGGGAGAGGTCGATGTCGATAGTGGCGCCACTGGAGGGGGATGAAGTCAGTAAAGAATGTATATATATAGACGTAGGTATAACGAAAGGACTCACAGTCTTCGAGTGTCGCGGGCAATGTAGTTACTAAAGATGATACTCCGCATGCTCGACTTGCCCGAGCCCGACTTCCCCATGAGCAGGACCTTTTTCTTCTTGGGCTTCTTGACCTCGGCGAGGATCTCGGGAGCGGGCTGCATGGCGTCCCCGATGGGGTTTTCGAGGTACGTCGCCATGGTTTTTGTTCGCGGGCGGTGAGGGATTGGGGTGTGTGTGTGTGAGAGAGAGTGTGTGTGGTTGTGGTGTTGAAGGAGATGTGATATTGAGGACTCGGGGTTTGGAGGGGGGGTAGCTTGGGGGAGGTACGTAGCTTGTGGCGCTTAGCGAGTTGGGGTTAGTGCGGTGTGGCGCTGAGACTGGAGGGGGGGGACGACCTGGGGCTTTCGGCAGTCATGGGTGTCTGTTGAGGGAGTGTTCAGGTAAGCACACGTGACTGAGTTGAAGAGTATCCTCAAGATATCTTCAACCTTCTACTATCTATATGGCCACAATCAATTAATTCCACACCTTTTCTTTCAAGTTCTAATATTCTGACTCGTACGAAGCGAATCAGGAAAATTACCCCCTAGTCCCTAGTTTCTCCTCCCAACGCGGCTTAGACGGCCCCACTACGCCCAAATATCCACCATCTCAGGCCATATGTCCCTCATTTTGACCACGATCTTCAATAACAACAACCGGGCGAATGGTTTAGTGGTATAATACTCCCTTAGCATAATTCGTTCTGCATGATTGGGAGTGGTCCAGGGTTCGATTCCCTGTTCGTCCAATGTGATTGGTTAGAATCCAACAACAATCCCTTCTTTTTGAAGTTTTTCACACCTTGCGGAGTGTGTGACGTGATGCCAGTTTGTCGAGCACCACACACACTCACTCACTCTTTTTGCTTAATCACTAGCACTAGGTTTCTGATCAAGGTCCTGGGACTTGACGTTGACTGACGTGGTAGATCTGAGTGTGAATGAACAACAGCTCTGAGGAAGAAGCTAACCTAGACAACTCCTCGCTCTCACCATGAATCAGAACCCTTTCAACACAACGACGTTGGATAGTCATCGTTGCCCCTCAGAGAACCATGGTGTGATATAAAGGGTCATACTTTCCTCGCTGCTATCCGTAATTAAAGAGCATATCATCGTTTATTCGGTTCTACATCACATCACCACAGGCGGCATTCTGTTTCTTCTTCGTTTCTCATCCTTCGTTCAAAGACAAACTCCAATACACTCTTTCAATATGATGAGCCTTCGCATCTTCTCTCTAGCCATTTGCTTAGCCAGCTTGGTGTCCACCTCTTTCGCCTACATGCAAATGGTGTTCCCCCCTCCGCTCAAGTCCAAGTTCAACCAGAACACTCTGCCCAAGAACATCGACCACAGCATGAGCAGCCCGCTTCTCACCAACGGCTGGGACTTCCCCTGCAAAGGCTACCACTTGCTTCTTTACAGTCCCCTCGGTCAGCCCAATATGACCCTCGTCGGCGGAGAGTCGTACACGGCCACCTTTACTGGCCTGACCATCGGCGGTGGCTCGTGTCAGATCTCCCTCTCCGTCGACGAAGGAAAGACATTCCGCGTCCTGCACAGCTACATCGGGAACTGCCCCGCCCTCGCCGGCGACAACACGCTCACCTTCCGTGTCCCTACCGACGTCCCCTACAAGAGTCGCGCACTCCTAGCATGGACATGGTTCAACAAGCTCGGCAACCGCGAGATGTACATGAACTGCGCCTCCGTCTCGACCAAGCCGGGCTCCAGTGACGACGACGGCGGGTTCTTCAGGCGGCCGAGCCTGTTCGTGGCGAATGTCGGTAGTGGCTGCGAGACGAAGGACTGGGCGGTCGTGGACTTCCCGGAGCCGGGACCCGAGTTGACGGTAACCAATCCCGGGGAAGCGGTGCCGCCGATCGGAGAGTGTGGGGCCGTTGGGGCGGCGGCTTTGGGGCCGGACAAGGCGGGAGATTGGGATCTTGATTTATTGTTGCCGTTGAGGTCGCCGAGTAAGTGGAAGTCTCTGGCTACTATTGGATCGTCTACGAGTACATTGTCTTCCACGACATTGTCTACTTCAACTCAACCGTCTACTACGTCTCAATCGTCTAGCAAGACTTCATCATCTAGCAAGACTGTTTCCGCAACTCAGTCCACCGAGACGAATAACTGAGGTGTCATTTTCCACCAGCAAGAGTGGCTTGCATAGTTGGACAGAAGCGGGAGGAGGTTCGCGCTCGGATGACCCGGATCGTCACACTCGCCATTCCTTCAACCGGAGAAGACCTACTCTGTGCTCGTTCTGTATCCATAAATAGTCTAGAAACGACTCTCTAAACTCTCCGATCATCACAATCGTCCACTAAACAACCCCCCTTCTATAGACTGATCTGAAATATTTCCCACCGAGACTCTTCCTCTCCGTCTCCTTCAATCCCAAGAAAGGTGGACATTCCCCCTCCCCTAGTGCATGAACTATTGGCCTAGACTTCTTCACCGGGCTCGGGCCGCCCCAGATACCTCGTGGCGCTAGACCAGGAGTCCATACTTTTCGCAGAAACGGAACTGCTCCCAGTGGACGAAGACACCCCTGCAGCCTCTCAAGAAGCATCCAGCCCGTGAGCGCTACAGCATGAAGTGCGCTTCTAGCCTTGGTCTAGCATGCTCACGGTTCCTCACTGGGGCTTTAAAGCTGTCGCATAACCCTCGCATCATGTCTGCCGCTCGTCCCTCTCCCTCTCCCTCTCCCCCTCTTCCATTACAATGCCTGGTCGTCTAGCAGCAGCTCCCCCGCTGTTCTACTGACCCATGGCCATCCTCAGTAACCTGGGCCTGGTCCCCAGCCTCGGGCATGGGGTCTCGGCGCTCACGGCGGAATGGTGGCGTATCGGCGTCGCACTCCTCAGCGGAGGCGCCCTGTATGCCGTCGCCAAGGTCATCTATCGCCGCTTCTGGCATCCGCTGGCCGGTGTGCCGGGTCCGTTCTTACCAGGCGTGACGAGGTTGTATGCGTGGTACTACAACGTGCCCCTGGGGGGTCAATTCTACAAGGAGATTGAACGACTACACAGCGTCTATGGTGAGCCTCCTCCTGGCCTAGGATAACTTGAACATGCCATCACATTGAGTAACTAACACGCCTACCCCAGGCCCAATCGTTCGCATCACCCCCGATGAAGTCCACCTCAGCGACCCGAAACACTACGACACCATCTTCGGCGTCAAGAGCGACTTCTACAAGGACCCTCGCTTCTATGGCGCCCTTGGCATGCACTACGCCATGTTCGTCACGCCCTCCAACGAGCTGCACCGCCGTCGCCGCGCCGCCATGAACCCCTTCTTCTCTCGGCGCAAGGTCCTCGAGCTCGAGGCTCTAAACGTCGTGCACGACAAGGTCGAGAAGCTGTGCCGCCTGGTCGAGCGCGATCGCACCGCGGGGCGTCCTACGAACTTGCACGCTGCGTTTCGGGCTATCAGTGTCGATGTGGCGACGGACTATGCGTTTGACGATTCGTGGAATCAGCTGGATGAGGAGGATCTGGGGGAGTGGTTTAGTGACATGGTTATGAACTCCGGTGCTATGTTTTGGACATTGCAGGTGTTTCCGTTCTTGATCACGCCGATTCAGAGTCTTCCTGATGCGTTGGCCAAGCACATGAGTCCAGCTGTAGCCGACTTTATTGAATGTCAAAACGTGAGTATCTTCAACCCGAATCCCCTTCCTAGAACTCCCAGAACTCCCAGAACTCTCAGACTCACAACAACCCAGAAAACGAGAAAACAAGTCGCCGACGTCCAAGCCCGCTTCAACCAAGGCATCAAACCCAAGCGCACCACCATCTGGCACCAGCTCCTCGACCCCAACGCCGCTGAGGGCCACGTCGTGCCCGACGCGAACGTGCTCGTCGAAGAGGCCTTTGCCATCTGCACGGCGGCATCGGACACGACGGGGAATGCCATGACTGTGGCTGCGTACCATGTTGTGACGAACCCGGAGATCTATAGGGAGCTTACACGTGAATTGCGTGAGGCGTTTCCGGATCCCAAGGCGAGGTTGACGTATCAAGAGTTGGAGAAGTTGCCGTATTTGACGGGTGTTATTAAGGAGGGCCAGAGGTGAGTTGCATACTCTGGTTGACTTGTGGTGTTGAGCCTTGTCTCATGATGCATGTGTTGTAGACTCTCTTATGGCGTCCTAAGTCGTCTCCCCCGAGTTGTCCCCAAAGGAGGCATCGAGATGGAAGGCCACTACCTCGCCGAAGGCGTAAGTCCAACCAACCCCCTTCCCACCCAACCCACCACCCAACCCA
>JABFFI010000306.1:0-55987 GCA_013623725.1 Fusarium robinianum | reverse complement strand
AAGAGAGAGAGAGAGAGAACTACTCTTGTCCAATGTCGTGAGATGAAGATGGTGGCGTATCGCCATGAAACGCCCGCATTTCGGTTCCAAAAGTTCGGGATCGCGACGCCGCACCAATTGCCAATGTCCAGAGTCCAATTTGCAAACCCTTTGTTTAATGGGAGACAGCTTGGCAAAAGAGATCCATCCATACATCCATCCATCCATCTCGATCCACGACGATTAGGACCCGCTGTGCTCCGTACTCCATCTAGGAACGGAGGAGAGAGGTACGACGCTTGGGAATGTTCCGCCGCGACCTAGACGTAGGTCCATCGCGTGTAGTGCTTCGTCCGTACGATGAGGCTCAAATCATTCCCTCCTCCTCCGCCCCTCGGAGTCCCCATCAAGCCTTCATCGCTCGAGAACTTCGGATGGCACCGCGGATCGTGGCTGGGTGGGCGCAGACCATTGTCGACCGCTTCGGGATGCCAACTCGCCCATGACAGTTCCGGCAGTCGAAAAGCTTCCGTTCTCTTCGTCCTGGAAGATGCACCGGAACTCCCGCCAAGGAACCCGGGGGGGGGCTCGATGCTTTTTTTTTTCTCCCGTTTGTTGGAGGGTGAGACCTAGGAGCTTCACCTTTGTCTACCGGAGGGGAGTTCGTTGTCGCAGGGAGAAACCAAAGTGGCTGCGCTAGACTTAGCTTCCGCGGCACCGTCGTCTTTGACAAGGAGTTGTCGTCGTGGGTGAACATGGGCGTCCCGGCCTCGGGATGTGACGTGCAAAGTGTGATACCATGTCGATTCTCCGCATTACTCCATGGCAATGCCCAGAGCCACGGGCCCAACTGGCTTTCATTGTCACTGGTATGTACTTCGCAAGAAGTACTAACTTTCAATGCGTCAAGAGGTTGGAGATGACTTCCCGTCTCTCTCTGTTCCCGCTCGACCTACGGAGTACGTCAGTCATGGATCCCTTGCTTCTTCGAGCGGGTCCAGGGGCACTTTGATCGCTTTTTTTTTTCGAGACACCTCGACATGGGTTCAGCTCTTTTTGATTCATCCTGATACCGCCTACGAGGCTGGATTTGCCGGGGTTTGTTCTTCTACCGGAGCGCTCTCCTCGGCGGCGGGCGCAGCTTCCGGCTGAGCCTCATCGCCCTTCTTTTCGTCTCCCTTGACCTCATCGACCTTGGCCTCGTCCCCCTTGGCTTCCTCCTCCCCCTTGATGCCGTGGACCACTCGTAGGCCCTCGGCTTGTCGCGTCAGATTGTCCAGCTCTCGCTTGCGTTGGAGTCGGACCTTGACCTCCTTGGTCATATCTGCCAGGCTGACTAGAACGCCGTCCTTTTCTGGGTGGCCCTTCTGCAAACCCATCTCCTTGAGCTTGACCTTACCTTGAGCAAGCTCGTCCTCACCCAAGAAAATAGCAAATGGGACACCGTTGGCCTCGGCAGCCTTGAACTGCGCGGGCAGCTTGGGCTTGACCTTGTAGAGGAACTCGGACTGTAGGTAATTGCATTAGTACAACAACACATTATGCGAACGAAGTAAGGGCCATAGCAACCAACCTTGATACCAGCCTCCCAGAGCTTGGAGCACACCGACATACGCTCCTTCAGGAAACCCTGGCCGAAAGCCATAACGTACACATCCACATCGTTGCTGCGGACGGTCGCACTCTTATCAGCGGCCATCCTGGCCTTGGTAAGGGAGAAGATACGATCCACGCCAAAGGAAATACCGACACAAGGGATCTGGGCCTTGCCAGAGAACATGCCGACAAGATTGTCGTAACGTCCACCCGCAGCAACACTGCCGACGCCAATTGTGGGGTCGTTGGAGCGGTCATCATCCTCGCCCTTTTTGCTCTTCTTGGAACTCCTGGAAGGTTTGGGTGGCTCCTCGTTCTGGCCCGGTGTCACTTCAGGAGCAGATCCCTCCGTGACAACCTCGTAAATCAACCCAGTGTAATAATCCAGACCGCGGGCGAGGCTGAGATCGAATGATACCCTATCCAGCACCTCGAAAGCCTCGAGGTACTCGAAGAGCAGAGCAAGGTCGGCCATACCAGCCTTCATCGAGGCATTAGCGGCTAGACCCTCGTCATTCTGCAGCTTCTCCAGCAGATCGTGCTTGCCCTTGAGCACAACCCATTCGCCGATTCGGTCAGCAACGTCCTCGGCAAGGCCCTTTTCCTCCGTCATTTCCTTGCGAACATCCGCCCACGGCAGCTTGTCCAGCTTGTCGACGGCAGAGGAGATTGTTCGGATCTTGTCGTCGGGCACGCCGCAGACCTGGAAGATACCGTCAAGGATCTTTCGGTGGTTCAGCTTGATGGTGTAACCGCCATTCCAACCGAGACCCTCAAACACTTCACAGATAATGCGGATGACTTCGGAGTCGGGCAACATGGCATCGTACGTGCCGGCGATATCAAAGTCGCACTGGTAGAATTCTCGCATGCGGCCCTTGGTCATGGCAGGCTGGTCTCGGCGGTAGACCTTGGCAATGTGATATCGCTTGATGTTCTGGATGTCCTTGTTCTGGGCGAGGAAGCGGGCGAAAGGGACGGTCAAATCGTATCGTAGGGAGCAGATCTCGCCGCCCTGGTCGGCAAGGTCGTAGATGAGCTTGCTGTCCTCGCCATACTTGCCAGCGAGGATCTCTCTGAGTTCGAAAACTGGGGTATCGATGGTGACTCCGCCGTGGCGCTTGAAGACCTGTGTAATGGTGTTGAAGATGTGGTCACGGATGACCATGTCCTCTCCCTTCCCTTGGTGGGGGTTTAGACCTCTTTCTAGTCGATGGTGTTTGTAAGTGAGGGGCAAACTCACAGTCCTTGGTGCCCTTGGGGGTCTTGAGCTCGAACTTGGTCTTGGGCGCCATCTCGTCTGGTTGTTGTGTTGTTGTTGGGCGCGGGGCAGATGAGGATGAGTCGTGGAGGGGGCGGGAAAACCCTGCGATGGGAGGAGGACGACGACGAAGGGAAGGAGAACAACGGCAGAGAAGGGGCGAAGAGGGAGACGATAGAGTGAGCCGTGCGAGGCGGGAAGTAGCCGTCAAGGTCGAGGTCGAGGTCGAGGTCCAAGTCGATCTCGCCAGATAGAAATTGGCCTTAGCTGGCATTGGCTTCATCCAGTCTGTGGGTTGGAGAGGTCCTCTATCGGAGCCCACCTACCAGTCATGCGACAAGACCTGCTGTGCGTCACACTTTCCGCTTCTCAAGGGAAACCCAATTGTTCAAATTTTTTCCCACGCGCAGCTTCCTTCCCCAAAGAGACGGGCAGCCTTGGAGGGGTTGGTGGGGCATTTGATAGGTACCTCGGATCGCTGATTGTGGCCTGGATTTTAGGTGATACAGGCGCTGGAGCGTCGGTCGTCAGGGGCATCGCAACCCACTAACGGAGGGGTCATGAGGGGTCATCGGATGGATACGTACCTACCTACCTAGGTACCTTCCGGTGCACTCCCGTCCCTGGTGGGTGCCGGACGCCCGGGAGGGCCCTACAAGGCTGAGAACATCAACCTCAACAGATTCATATGTCTTCACTTAGACTTCCAGCCGACATCTGTACCAGCCTCCGGTTAGAGAACGGCTGGTTGCTCAACGACGGTAGAAATAGAGTAAAGAACACGGTTGCAGGATTTAACCTACCCGACCATACACCGTTGCGAGTAGGGTTCGATGCCCCCTGTCAGGATGAAGTAGTAACGGGGGATTCGTCATATCGTTCGGTAGGTAGGTATGAGGTTGTTTCCAAGAGTCGGATTAGACACGCCATATGCCACCCCGAGTTGATGCAAGATCGATAGACCTGACCACTGGTGAGTTGCTCTTGTTTTTTTTCTCGCCCAGCTGAAAAGTGTGAGAGAGCGTGGGAGGAGTTGCTGTCAGTTGTGCTGAGCTGTGTATCCAAAGTGTCCAACGAATGCGACGATTCCGAGGAATGATCAACTACGGGGTCCAGAACAGGCAAGTGAATGATATCCGGTGAGCTGGTATGGCGCAATCAAGACGGATGTGGCGTTTGCTGCCGTGTTGACGGCGATCCAAGAATATGAATTACGAGGAGCGTCTTAGATTCATCTACCCGGGAGGTGTTGCTTTGCTCTTCAGAGACATTGACGGCATTCAGCGTCACCAGTCCCACCTCTCAAGTCTTTTTGCAGGTGGAGGGTCGCGCCTTTGTAGGGGCCTAAATGCGAGGAATCCGACCAACAAGCCCCCCGTTGGAAACATTCCGTTGCTCTGCGGAGGCAACAAATCTCGCCGATCAGGCAGCAGAGTCGCATCCATCAAGAACAGTGTCTCGCGCATGAGACCCACGTGCGACTGCCCCAGTCACCAGTCATCATGGCGCAACGTCTTGCCGGTTTCGTCTTCGTGGAGTTTCTGTCCAGTTTTCAACGGGATTTTGCTTGTAGGGTGCGCGTCCTGATCCTTGTGGCTAAAGATGCAATTTTGCTGCCTGGAGATTGCTAAATCGAACTAGTGAGTTTGCTGGTCTTGGTACCTACATACCAGTCAGGGTTCACAGCCACAACTGCTTTCAGGGTCCTCGAGAAGATGGCCAGAGTTCAAGTGCTCTTGTTACGAAGTACATGACCCAGTTCAACGTGTCAACTATAGAGATGCGACTTTCATCATCAAGCATCTGGATCCTGACGTTGGATATGATATGTACAACGTACAGGACACTGCTGCCCTTACTCTCAGTGGAGCCATGGTCCGCTCGGGGTCTCGATACAACCCGAACCCCGACGCGCCACAGCTCTTGGGGGAGGAAATCACCTCGTCGCCATTGGTTGCTGAGAAATAAAGTCGTGGGAATGGCCTGGTGCAGCCCATCATGGATGTCCCCCTCCGTGACGCTAGCCCAAAGGGCCGGGATGGGTGCCTCAACCCCATGACATCTTGGAGGAGATGGTCATGATGCGTGGTGATCAGGTAGGAGGCCTGCGCTAATAGAAGGAGTACATAGTACGGATACATACGTACAATAATCACCGGGCTTTAGATCATGGTATTCTTGATATGTCTCCGAGGTTGAGTGCAAATAAAGGTCTATTCTTGATGACAAGTTCCATCCATCTTGACTCCTCCAAAGTCTCACACATCCTTTTTTTCCCCTACAAATTCCCCCACGTTTCTTGTAGTGCCTACTCAATCATCCCCTCTGAAAGGGGCAAAGCAATACTAAGCTGAAAAAACAACAACAGCAGCAAGCAGTAAAACGGCTGCCTGGGACGTCAATTTAAAGTCGCTGTCGCTTGTCCCATCGACTAGCGTCGTATTTCGTATTGGAAGCCGCATTTGGTATCTGCCTTCCCCCCCCTTGGATCCTACCTAATTTGTACATACTGGCCTCGATCCACCCTTCATCACTTCTCTTCACCTTCTTCGATTTTCATATTCACTTCATCGAGTACTTTCTCGAGTCCCCTTTCAGCTGTTAAAACAAACGGCATTGATAAAACACGCTCCTTTCCTCTGCTTCGATTCTTCTCACTCACCCCCCTTGCGACCTGTGTTACAATAGCCCCCTTTTCTTCTTCTTTTCTATCCGTTAGTCTGCTTCTTGTGATGCGCTCATCTACTTCTCTATCGCCACCAAGATGACCGCCACGGACCGTGAAGTCGTCGACGAAAAGCCAACCAGCTCTTCATCACCAGGCGAAGATACCAAGGTCCTTCAAGATGCTGGCGGGGATGAGACTGTCACCACGGCCAAGGCTCGCCCTCAGCGGACGGCAACTTTCCAAGACTATTTGGTAGGCGCATTGAGACATGCTTGGGTTCTCCCCCTTGACTGACACGGAGCCTAGCGAGTCTTTCGCTACGCAACTAAATGGGACTTTGTCGCCTACGCTGCCGGTTTTATCGCATCCATCGGTGCGGGTATTGTAAGTTGTCTTGCCTTTCTAGAATGCGCCCTTGTTGACGTGTTGTGTGTCTCCCAGACCCTGCCGATGATGAACGTGGTCTTTGGTAAGTTGATAAAGTCTTTCTTCACTTACATGGTTACCATCTGACGCCCTATTGCTTAGGTCAATTTGTTGGCCACTTCCAGGAGTACTTCCAGGAGGGTAGTGACATGCCTCGATCGGAATTCGAGGATACTATTGATACTCTCGCGTACGTTCAACCACCCCCCCCCAATGGCTTCTCCTGTCGTGTGATTGTGGTTGACAACTGTTGCTAGACTGTACATGTTCCTCCTATTTATCGGCCGCTTTGTACTCAACTATATTAATAAGGTATACCCTAGTAACTCACCTCGCTTCATCGGCCTGTCATGGCTCACACATAGTCGTCTAGTTTGCTTTTCGAATGATTGGTCTTAGGCTGTCTTCTGCGATTCGATTACACTATCTGCAATGTCTCTTCGGCCAGAGCATTCACGTCCTCGACTCGATGCCTCCTGGATACGCCACCGGTACCATCACGTCAACAGCCAACATTTTGCAGCTGGGAATCTCAGAAAAGCTGGGCGTGTTCGTCGAGTTCAACGCCACCATCATCGCCGCTATTATTGTTGCTTTCACTTGGAACTGGGCTCTCACTCTCGTAACTGCCTCGGTTATTATCTTCCTGTTGCTTGTTCTGGGAACCATTCTCCCCTTTATCCTCAAAGTGAACGCCAATGTCACCAAGGTAGGCCAGTCTTTCACTCTCTATCGAAGCCCATTAACTCTAGTATAGTCCGAAGGCAAAGCGTCCGCTGTCGCCAGTGAAGCCCTTGCCAGCATCAAGATGGTGGCAGCTTGTGGTGCAGAGTCGCGTATTGCCAAGAGATACGCTGCCTTTGTTGAGGAGACCAAGAAACATGGCCAGTGGCTCGCACCGCTGATTGGTGCTCAGCTTGGGTTGATTGTAAGTCTCCAAGCCTACCGAACCTATTGGTGCTTGCATTGACGCACCTAGTTCTTTGGATTGTATGCCAGTTTTGGCCTCTCCTTCTGGTACGGGACAAAATCATACCTCGAGGGCAGAGTGGACGATGTCGGTGAGATCATGGTGTAAGTCCTCACCTGGTTCGGGTGGTGCTCTGCTGATCATCATAGGGTCTTGCTGTCCGTTATGTTGATGGTTATTTCACTTGAACGTACTTCCACGCCCCTTATAGCGGTAGGCAAGGCGACGGTTGCCGCCTGCGAGTTCTTCATCGTTATTGATGCCCCCCAACCGGATCAAGGCCACCTGAAGGACCCCGAGGTTACATCGAGCGACGATATTGTTTTCGAGAACGTCACCTTTGCATACCCGAGTCGGCCGCATGTCAAGGTCTTGGATGACTTGGATCTCCGCATCGAAGCCGGCAAGATCAACGCTGTGGTTGGTCCATCCGGTTCAGGAAAAAGCACAATCGTCGGTTTAATCCAGAGATGGTACTCTCTTCAAGATCAACACGTTCTGGCCAAGGCTATCGAGAAGGACAATGGCAAGAGTAAGAAGAAGAAGGAAGAAGAAGAAGATGAAAGCGAGGAGGGCACCGAGCCCGAGGAAACTGGTCCTCCCGTCGAACTTAGCGGACGAATTTCTACGTCTGGTCACGCTCTGGATGAAGTCAACTTGAAATGGTGGCGGTCCCAAATCGGACTCGTTCAACAGGAACCGTTTCTCTTCAACGACACCATTTACAAGAATGTTGCGTATGGCCTCATTGGAACCCAGTGGGAGGACGAATCCGAGGAAAAGAAGCTGGAACTTGTCAAAGAGGCTTGCAAGGAGGCCTTTGCAGACGAGTTCATTGATAGGTTGCCTGAGGTAAGTGCTTCTTAACCTGGGCGTCTTGAGTGAGGATACACTGACCTCGTTGAACAGGGCTACGACACCACTGTCGGTGACAGCGGCGCCAAGCTGTCTGGTGGCCAAAGGCAGCGCATTGCCATCGCCCGATCTATCGTCCGAAAGCCCAAGATCCTGATTCTCGACGAAGCGACGAGCGCGATCGATGTTCGAGGAGAACGAATTGTCCAAGCTGCTCTCGACAAGGTTGCCCAGAACCGTACTACAATCACCATCGCCCATCGCCTGTCCACGATCAAGAAGGCCGACCGCATTCTCGTTTTGAAGACGGGCAAGGTCGTCGAATCCGGAAACCACGATAGTCTCATGGCCATTGACGGCGGCGTTTACTCCGGGCTTGTTCATGCTCAGTCTCTGTCCCTTGGAGAACCTACCGAAGCGAGCTACGAGTCCGTGGAAAGCGAGGAGAAGCCCGAACTGGCCCGCATCAAGAGTGTTGCGGGTTCTGCGGCCGACGCAAGTGATGATCAACCGAGCGAGAAACGAAGGAGCATCTTCACTAGCTTTGGCCGTTTCTTCTACGAGACTAAGAAAGTTTGGATACTCTTCTTTTTTACTGTCATTGCTGCCATGGCCACTGGTGCCGCGATTCCTGTCCAGGCGTGGCTGTTCGCCAAGGTCATTGATGCGTTCCGGTTCACCGGCGAAAAGATGCGTGATGAGGGCAACTTTTGGTCATTGATGTGGGTGGTGCTGGCCGTCTGCGTGGGCCTGTCGTACTTTTCAGTCATCTACATTTCAACTCGGATGTCGACTATCATCCGGGCTAAGTACCAGCAACAGTATTTCGACGCTGTCGTGTTCCAGAAGACATCCTTCTTCGATGAAGAGGACCACTCGCACGGTACGATGACATCTCGAGTTGCACAGGATCCCAAACAACTTGAAGAGCTTATGGGCATGAATATGGCTAGTGTTTACATCGCCATTTTCAACGTCACTGGCTCTATCGCCATCGCCTTTGCCTTCGCGTGGAAACTGGCTCTCGTTGCGTGCTGCGTCGTCCTGCCTGTCATGCTTTTCTCGACTTACTGGCGTTTCAAATACGAGATGGACTTTGAGAAGATGAATAACGAGGTATTCGCTGAGAGTTCCCAGTTTGCGTCCGAGTCGATCGGCGCCTTTAGGACCGTGGCAGCCCTCACGCTCGAAGATTCAATCTGCGATCGCTACCAGAAGCTGCTCAAGGAGCATGTGGATAGCGCTTACAAGAAGGCCAGATGGGTGAGTCTCATCTTTGGCTTTTCCGATAGTGCGAGCATGGCGTGCCAGGCCTTGAACTTCTACTATGGTGGCCGGCTTCTGGCTCGTTACGAGATCGACATGATCGCCTTCTTTGTCTGTTTCATGGCTATTGTCAACGGCTCCGAGAGCGCTGGGCAGGCCCTTGGATTTGGCCCTAATGCGGCTCAAGTTACGGCTTCTGCGAATCGCATTCTCAATATGAGGGAAAGCCGACTCAAGGACAAGATATCGGCATCGCAGGAGATTCCCGACACGGAGGGCGGTATGAAGATCGAATTACAGGATGTCCACTTCAAGTATCCCAGCCGGAGCACGCCTGTCTTTAAAGGTCTTAATCTTAGCATCGAGAAGGGCCAGTTTGCTGCGCTCGTTGGTGCTTCTGGTTGTGGCAAGACCTCAATTGTTTCTTTGCTGGAAAGGTATGGCAACCAATTAGTTTGCTTGTTTCAAAGGCTTATGTGGGCTAACATGGATAGATTCTATGATCTCGAAAAGGGCCGTATCCTGCTTAATGGCAGGGATGCTACGGATATCAACGTGTTTGAATATCGCAAGTACTTCTCACTCGTTGCCCAGGAGGCCACTCTTTTCCAGGGTATGATTCCTCACTAAGACACGCCCAAGAACGAGGACTGACATAACTCTTAGGAACTCTCAGGGAGAACATTCTGCTAGGAGTCGACCCCGATTCGATCACGGACGAACACCTTCACCGAATCTGCCGCGATGCCTCGATCCACGACTTCATCGTCTCTCTGCCTGAAGGCTACAACACCAACATCGGTTCCCGCGGAGTGTCGCTCTCAGGCGGCCAGAAGCAGCGCGTCGCAATTGCCCGGGCCCTAATCCGTGATCCCAAGGTCCTCCTTCTCGACGAGGCCACCAGCTCTCTCGACTCGGAAAGTGAGAAGCTCGTGCAGGCAGCCTTTGAGCGCGCCAGTGAGGGACGGACGATGCTCGTGGTGGCACATCGATTGGCAACTGTGCAGAACGCTGATGTCATTTTCGTGCTTGGCGATGGGCAACTTTTGGAGCAGGGCAGCCATGTGGAGTTGTTGAAGAAGAAGGGTGTTTATTGGCATATGGTGAGTGACTGCTTCATTGACTTGAGCCTAACGACATTCAGATTGCTAACCTCTTGAACAGTGTCAGAGCCAGGCTCTCGACCGGTAAAAGGTGAGGGGTGTTGTGGTGATGTTTGTGGTTATGTTTGCGGCTGTGTGGGTGCATGAGAAAACAGGCATATCTATCGGGCCATATACAAAGGCGTTTGGCTGGTGATTTATTAATCCTTATAGTACTCCGCTTTGTACTCTATCCTTCAAGACATAAAGCCATCTTCATTTAAAGAAAAAAACAGTGTAAATCGATTCAATTCTATACCGGCCACCCAACTCCCGGCGACGCCTGCTCCAACCCTGATATCTAGATGTCAGACTTGAAGCTTGGTAACTGAACACGTGGAATGCGTGCGTCACTACGAGCTGGAGTTCCACATGTCATTGATCTCTTGGAGAATATCCTCAGTGTGCGTCATGACAAAGTCGTGACCGCCAGGCAAGACGTGCCATCGCACGTTCTCCTCACCACCAATTAGGGGGAGGGCATTCCGGTAGTAGTCCTCACAGTCGATGATCTCGTCCGACCTGGCTAGAATCACGGCAGTAGTGCCTGGCGCTCGATTTGCCAACTTGGCCCACGCATCGTGCTGGTCAGTCAGAGGCGCATGTCGGATACTCGACATGAACGCCGGAACGAAACCATGATGATGAACGACCATCCAGCGCACATACTCCATGACACGCTGCTCCAATGGCGTAACAGGCTCACCGGGCGCAGGATCAGAAGCCTCTGCTTCTGCAACCGCCACCGCGGAAGCGACAGGCCTCTGGGCCTTTCGCGCCGAGGCAATCGGCTTCTGGAGCCGGCTGCGCGTAGCCACAGCGAGGATGCGCTCGGGGACGAGCCCGGAGACAAAGAGGAAGCGCGAGACGCGGCCGAAGGAGGCGGCGCGGATGAGTCCTGCGGGGGCGACGAGGACAAGGTCCTTCACTAGGCGGGGGAATGCGTTGGCGAAGTGCACGGCAATGCCGCCACCGAGAGAGTACCCGATGAGACGGAGGGCACCGTCGCCGGTCCAGGGAAGGGGGCTGGAGGCGAGGGCCAGGAGGATCTGGGAGACGTAGAGGCGGACGTCGTGAGGGAGGTCTGCCACGCCGTCGGAGAAGCCACGTCCGAAGAGGTCCTGGGCAACGAAGTTAGAGGATATCGGAGGGGGGATAGGGAGAGAAGAGGGGAGGGAATTAAAATACAAAGAGCATTACGCGATGGCCGCGTTTCGCGAGGGCGTTGGCCAGGGGGGCGAGGGTGACGCATGGAGTGCTGATGCCATGGACGAAGAGGACTTTAGAGCCCGTCTCAGGGCCGAACTCGTAAACACGAATGCTGCCATACTATTTCCAGAGTAGACGTCAGCACAAAGAAGAAGTCCATTCAAGACATGACCCAAGTCCATCGCTTCTCCACCCGGGTCTCACGGAGATCACGTCCGGTCTCCGGGCAAACAACACCGGAAGCGGGGCCCCACTCACCGGCGTCTCAACGTCCCGGGCGCCGGGGAACTGGTCCGGCTGGTAGGCGAGGTTCTTGGTAGTCTCGGGGTTGGCATAGGCACCGGACCGGAGGGGGTTGCGGATGACGTTGGGAAGGGCAGGGTAGAGGATGGAGCGGGCGAGGGCGATGAAGGCGACGGTTGCGATGGCGGTGGTGGTGGCCACGACGGCGGGGCTGGAGAGGTCTGGGGAGGACATTGTCGGCGTGAGGGTCTAAGATATCTGGAGCGAAAAGAGACCGGTTGAGTAAAGGTATGAATCGTGCGTTACTTGTCGCAGGTGAGGTGAGAAAAGGAAACGATGTCAAAGCTGTGTGAGTGCTAAGGCAGGTAGGTAGGCAGGTACGTCGCAATGCCTCCTTCCCCGTCATACACACCAGAGCAAGCAGGCAGGCACCACTCCAACACACACTTTCCTCTCACCCCTTGACTAACGCAACTTTAAAAAAAAACTCAGGTGCCTTTTGGAGAAAAAGTCAGCCAACCAGCCACATCAAATCAGCCATCAAGAGATTAGGTACGGGGGAAGTAATCAGATTGGAACCATCACCTTTTTCTGGACCAAACCCCCGGGACGTTATTGTAGGGCGAAGTAGGTAACACAGCAAGGAAAGTTGAGAACAAGAAAAAGGGGAATGGAGGGGGGTTGTGACGTTGTGTGTGCGGGATAACGTCACCGCGCTTTATTTAGTTCCCCGATCGGCTGGGCCGGCACACGAGGGAGACGGGATGTTGTGATTAGGTGACATGTGAGTGCTGGATATACTGACCTTGGGTATGATACAAAACGTCCATGTGCAAGGCGACAACGGAACAGTAATGTACCCATTGGGAATGGATGCATCATAGGAGCAACTAATATATCCCTACCACTGTCGTCCATGCATCCTGCCCACGTGGGGCGTCAGGTGTCGCTCCTGTCAACAACAACAAATTCCAGCATGGACTTGGTCATTTCATACAATAACTACTTATCCTCCTCCAACATCATCAACCTAGGGGTATCTCTTGTAACACTAATCATTTTCCCTTCTTGCCTTATCCTGCTTGCACTGGCAGTTGGCAGTTGTGCCTATTAAACCTCATTGAAAATCATGGTTCCTACATCAGCATCCCCAGCTTCATCAATTATCCCAGTCCCACCGCCCACGCGGCATTGCCCAGTTGTCGAATCAGCACGCACAGGTTCTCGACAATCGGGGGAGTCCCGTTCTGTCCGCTCGAAAAGTTCGCCCTCAGCACCTCGTGTGCCACTTCCATGCAAGCTCTTGGGTCTTCGATTGACGCCTCCGACGTCCCGTGTTGAGTGCTTGGCCCTCGGACGAGCGCCCTGCCCTGCCCGAGAGTGACGTACTTTGACAGCGCCAGTGATTCCGTGTCATCAAGGTAGATCGTCTCGTACTGTGAAGGAAACGCCTGTCGCCGGCTTGCCCTTGTCACGACTCCATACGTCCATAGAGCCAGCGCCGCATGATGCACCGCTACTGCGTAAAAGTTCTTCAGGTGGCCAGCTGGAAACAGCTTCGCAAACCGAAGGACCTGTCCGGCGTACCACACAGCGGACCGAGAGTCTGGGCTTTCCGCCCACTGTTGGAGCACCGGGTAGATCCGTCGGGCTTGATCCTCTCCCTCCTTACCAGCAAATAACTGTAAATCGTCCAACGATACGTGAAGATTCATCATCAGCAGGTTGAGTACTAGTCGTTCCTGCGCAGATATTTCTGCCCACCCCGCCGTCGCCAGTTGGAAACTTTGCAAATCTTGGACCAAGTGCTGATGCCGGGCGCTGAGCAGTTGGCTAGAGTTATTAATGGCGCTTCTGGCATAGGACCTCAACCGGCAGGCCGAGCTCAGCAGCCGGTATTCCAAGATCAAAGCCCAGAACGCATGGAGGTAAATCATTGTCGAGAGCTGCACGTCCACGCGATGGCGATTGGCCGCGAGCAGGTTGAGGTCGTAGAATAGATCGCCAACAGATGGTGCTCGCTTGGTTTGTCCTGCTTCTCGCTCTAAATAGAGCCGTTTCCATTCCTCCGCAGTCTTGGCGTACCACAGCTCCTTTGCTGCTGGCAGAGGCAGAGTAAGCTCTGCATACGACATGGTAGGGTTTGTCAGGGCGGTCATCGACTGTTGGCCGTCTCGGAGGAAACAGTGGAAGACGAGCCTGTAACCGGTTTCAGTATGACTTGGCCTACAGGCAGGGAGGGTATGGGCTGATGCTCACCGTTTCCATTGTTCCAATTCAATCCATTTTGTCCATTTCTGCTCCAAGACAACCCCTTCGTCTGAAGGATCGACCGACATCATGGGATAGAACGACCGCTGGATCTTGCCACGGTATCGCATCATCTATAAGCCATGCATCAGTAATGTTGAATGGAGCTACATATAACCGGAGGTCTTACTGTGACTGGGATGGCGACATGGCACTCTGCAATTTCCATCTTGCGCCTGTTCCCACTCCAGAGACCAGTGTCTTGTCCAAGAACAATGGCTTGGACCAGGCCGAGGTTTGAAACCGCCTTGTTATCTTCCTCAAACTGTTCAAGTTAGCAATTGCGCCCTAACACGGAGATGCTGTCTCATTAGAAACATCATCCCCAAGGAAAACATACGCGGGTAGGCATCACAAGGCCTGTGGGGGAAACAGTTAGCCATTGCTCATCAAAGCACACGATTTGGCGCCTCTACTCACGGACAGTCTCTTGCAGAGCAAGGCCAAACTTGCGCAGTGTTGGTATTGGTGCCAACACGGCCCCGGCCGCAGCGGCCCCTGAGATCCATTCTGGCCACTGCTCGTTGAGCTTGAATGTTGGAAAATGAATCCATTCCGATACCTGGCAGGCATGAGAACTGAGGAAGATGTGCACTAGCGTGTCCAAGACCTCGACCGAGGGGAATGATGATGCTATCCGATTCGAGATCGAGTCTTGCCGACAGGCGCCCAAGACAAGACCCATCACCCTGTCCCGCCCGGACAACTCCAACCTTTGGTCGACCACCTTGTCCATGCCTCTCTTCGTAGCCTGGGCCTGAATACTGGCCGCATCTCCTCTTGGGACAGGTAAGTTTCCCTGTTCCCCGTATGCGTTGTCACTGGCATTGGGATCCCACCGCCAGGGAGAGACAACCCAGGCCTTGACGATACTTTGCCGCATCTGAGAGATGTCAACAGAGTTGTCTGTCTCAGGAGTGTCCTGTTGAACTGGCATGGCGTTGTCCATCCCATCGGCGTTGAAATGATCCAGTAGCCCAAAGTCCATATCTGAGAGTTCTAGGTTGTTGTCGTCGCAAAAGTCCAAGACTGCGAGCCCCTGAGCCTCGGCCAACTTGGCTGACTGATCAAAGTTTTGCTCATAGAGCACATCTCGTAGGAAGTCGCAGAACGGAAGGTGATCCATATTCATTGACTCCGCAGAGCCTGGCTCTATTTTGGGCATAAACGTATCCGATTGTCCTGAGTAATAGTTAGTCCCGTCCCTTGAAACGTACGAGCCCTCATGGTACTGACCATGATCTCCGACAGTGTCTGGGGTTGCCAGTTGTGCAGAATCAGAGTCGAGAGAAGTCATATGGTCTGGCGGGGTTGTCCGATCAAATGTTTGCTTAAAACGCATGGTCGAATCCGGGATGCCAGCCACGGGATATCTAGTTGAAGCATCTGAATTCTCAAGGTCGTCATCGGAGGTAATAGTGGTTGTATGCGCACTTGCGGAAAGGTGCAGCAGATGCATTGCCGCTGCCGAGTTGGCTTCAGCCGAGACGCAGGTGAGACCGCGACGAACGCATCGTTGACAAGGCTTGTCCTCCTGGCACTTGACTCGCGCAACGGCGCAGGCCTTGCAGGCATGGGTAACGCGACCAGCGTTTGGAGAAGTTGTAATGCGGCGGCGTTTCTTGGAGGAGTCGTTCTCGTGGTTCGCCTCATGTCGCTTTTTCAGATCGGCGCGAGCAAAGCACTTGCCGCACACTGAGCAGGCGAATCGGCGGCCAAGGGTATGCGTCTGGACATGGCGCTGGAGGTGCTCAGGTCGCGAATAACGGCGCCCACAGTCACCGCAGGCGTAGAGGGAGGGGCCATTATGACCTTGGGTCGAGGGAGTCGGTGCCGGTTGGTTTCGATCCAAAGAAGCAGGAGCGGGAGCACTGGAGACAGAGGTCGCGATAGCGGGAGGAGCAGAAGGCACGGGATTCGAGAAAGCTGTGGTGTTGGAGGGTCGCGTCAAACCGATGGCAAGAGACTGAAGAGGTGCGACGGCATGTGAACCGGGAGGAGGAGGCGCTGAAGGAAGAGGATACGGCTGGGTCGCAAAGGTCGCCTGGGTTGCGCTAACCACAGCAGGAGTCGAAGCCGCGGTGGGATTGGAAATTGGACGTGGAGGATCGAGGATATGCGAGAGACTCGAGAGCGAGGGGCCAGCCATGGCGCAACTCAAGAGACCCGGAGGATTTACCCCAATGGGATATATGACGGGTCGGGTGACGGCATGAGATGGCGCACGATGTCCCGAGAGGGGGAAGAGAAGGGGGGAGGGGGGTAAAATAAAAATAAAAATGAAAGGATGTGAGACGTTGCGGAGAAGGGGACTGGAGAGGACGAAGATGAGTGTTTGTGACAACCCAAGCCTGGAGTCCAGAGATGTAGGTAGGTACTAACGTTAGTCTGCGAATGGAAGTCGAAGTCCAGAAGGAAGGTTGTAGTTGCCCCCCCAAGCAAGAAAAGGTGGGACGGGATTACGGATCAGAGCTTCCAGTTGTAGGGAAGGAAGCTTAGATGGACGCTAGGACGGAGTAGTAGTTGCAGGAGGAAGGAACTCGGTCGGTCGGCGGGTACACGGTTTTCGGGGTCAGGTTATACGAGAAAAGCTGAGTTCCTATCGACAACCAAGATTCCATGGAGATATGTGTTGAAAAAAACCAAAACAAAAAAAGACCAAAAAAAAAGAGGAGAAACGGAATTGTTATTTATTTTCTTTCAAGGGGTCTTTATTACTCCCGTACGTCCATGCTCTCACACTACCGCGCGATTCGGCGCGACGTCCGATGTCGTCGTCAGCTTCCTCGATGTCCTTCTCCTCCTTGTGTCCACAACTGGCCGGGGTTCACAACTCGACGGCGTTTCATAGGGGAATGGTGTCACGTACTTTGGAAAATCTAGAGCAGATTCTGCGTCGTCACGTACGTACATGTCCCCATCCTTCATATCTCCATCATGAAAGGAGTTACGCCATCTTCCTCCCTTTGCGTACGTAGGTTGGGGTCCAGGTCTTACAAGCCCTGTGCCCTGAAACAACGGGCTTCAAGATGGGAGCTTCTTCTTATCAGATTCACTCCGACATGACCCGGAAAACATCAACTCTCGATTATAACACCACTCGTCATACATCCTTGAATCTGGATGGGTGAAGGCGCATGTCTGCTGTTCTTCTTATGCCGATTTGGGCCTCTGGCATGGTGATGGATCCGTCATCAGAGATAAAAGCGCCATCGTCACGGCACTAACACCAAAATGATCAACTATTTATCGCCTATTCTCTCTCTCAAGCCAAGCCGACCATTCATACCGAGTTACACACTGTATGTACCTAACTCCGTAGCCCGCCACAGCAAGCCTCCCCCACAAACCCTTGTCCGACTCGCGGCCCCAGCCGTTCTTCTCAAGTGCACTCAACTCTCACTTGAGCCAGCACCGGCATCAACGCACTCCATCTCGTCTCATGATATAGACCCGAGGCCCTGGATCCCCTAATTGCCCCTATTCTCTGTTTGCCTCGTCACTTTCTAACGCGTTTCCCAAACCACATGGCTCAATAGCCCGGGACAAGGGTTACTGGCAACCCTCCTAAATATAGGAGCACGAGTTGCGATGGCTTCAACAGAGGACCAGCACCCAGCAACGGCAATGTCGTCACCAGCCATCAACAGTTCAACCCAGACCAGCCAAAGACAAACACTAGGAAACGTCCGTCTTCGAAATCGGGAAACCAATGCCCTCATCCTCATCCCCACTCCATCTTCGGATCCCAATGATCCTCTCAACTGGTACTTACAACCTCGACGCCGCTCTTACATCGTCAGTCATCTATGCATAGGGCTCACAACTAGGGACTTATTCTAGGTCACAATGTCGAAAGTACTACACAGCCGGGCTTGTCTGTCTCGCAATGACAATGTCCAACTTCCTCGCCGCCGGTCCATCCATCGCCATCGTCCAAACTGCACTTAGCTTCTTCCCCAATGCTGCTGCTGATGACACCCTCACCAGCTCCGCCATCCCCAAAATCGCCTACTTCTTCACCACCACCAGCCTCCTTATCGGTGTTGGCTGCTTCGTCTGGGTCCCCGCTGCGAACAAGTATGGCCGTCGACCTGTGTACCTCGCTAGCTACCTCGTCTACTTCGCCGCTGCACTGGCGCTCATCTTCGTCAAGTCTTACGCTGGCTTCCTCGTCTGTAGGATCATCATGGGCTTTGGTGCCGGCGCGGCGGAGACTATCGCGCCCATCACTATCGCTGATGTTTTCTTCCTACATGAGAGGGGGGCTGTCATGTCGTTTTACAACTGTGCCCTCTCGATTGGCGTCGCTTCGGGCATGATTATCTCGGGACTCGTCACCATCAATCATGAGTGGCGAACTATATACCAGGTTGCTTGTGCTATGGTCGGGTTTGTCCTGGTCTTGATATTCTTGTCGTTCCCCGAGACTGCTTACAACCGACGGAATGATGAGAGTAGTGACTCAAGCGCGTCTCTACAGACTGAGAAGCCCGGCTTGCCAGAGCTAGATGCCGAGGAGGGCCTGAAGCATGAGAAACGACGCCAGTTTAATTTCTCCATCTGGAACGGTACTCTGACGCATGAAAGTCTACTCAAGATGTTTCTGCGGCCGTTTGGCCTCATCATCCTTCCCCCGGTGCTGTGGGCAGCTCTTGTCCAGGCCGTGACCATCGGCTTCTTAGTCGCCGTGTCGTCCAACGTCGACGCTGCTTTCGAGGGGGCATATGGGTTTGAGCCATATCAAGTCGGACTTTGCTTTGTATCCGCCATCATCGGATCCCTGGTCGGCATCCCGGCCGGTGGACATCTCGGCGATATGATGGCAGACTACTATACGAAACAGAATGGCGGGATTCGAGAACCCGAAATGCGACTACCAGTGATGATGTTCTCCGTGATCACCACACCTGTGTCCCTGGTGCTCTACGGTGTCGGGATACACCATAGCCTGCACTGGATATGGCCCACGATTGGTCTCGGTCTCTGTAAGTCACGCTCAAACGACACTTTTACGACATTTAGTAACCCGTGGACAGTGAACTTCTCCATCACTCAGGCGTCGAGTGTATGTCTCGTATACGTTATTGATACCTATCGGCCGGTTGCTGGTGAGGTGAGCCTGGCCGTCTTGGGCTTCAAGTCTCTTTTTGGCTTCCTCCTATCGTTCTACACGAACCCATGGATAAACCAGTCGGGATATCAGATCGCCTATGGGACCATGGCTGCCATTGCCTTTGGGGTGCTCATGTTATGGATCCCATTATATTTTTGGGGGAGTAGGATAAGGCAAATCACCTGGAATTGGTCTCTCATGTCTTATATCCACTGGGATGCCGACCGAGAGGTAGGAGAGTAGTGTTTGGGTATTGGAAGTGGTGGAACGGAACTGGCCGTTTTGAGTACATACCCATCCTCTCCTTTCTTGGTTCATAAAATCAAACAGTGCCTTTTCTGTTCATCAATGTCCTCGTTCTCAGTTTTCCGTGTCACATCTCTGCATCTCGGGTCAGATATCACGTGGCCCAGAGGTTTGCCGGGGGCAGATCAGGCTGGATGCCTCATCTTCTCGTGTCTGCCTGGGGCTGACAAAGTCTAGGACTCACAGAGGCATCATTACCTTTTCCTTTCTCCAAACCGTGAAAAATCAACATTTTCAATATCGAATCCCGTTTCACCATGGCAGCTCTGGACCTCCCTGTTATTACCATCGGCCCCTCGGCGCCGCACACCCACACTGTCGTCTTCCTCCACGGCCGCGGAGACAATGCACGTCAGTTCTCAACCACCCTGGGGTGGTCGACCGACTCACAACGCCGTACTCTCTTTGAGGCCTTTCCCTCTTTCCGCTGGGTGTTCCCCGAGGCCCCGATGCGCAAGTGTGCTAGTATTCCCGACACAATGCTGCAGTGGTTCGACGTATGGGACGTACGGGATTTCACTGAGAATGAGGAGTTATCGGCCATAGGTCTCAAGGAGGTCGTGCCCGCCATCAGTGGCATCTTGTCGGACGAGGCGGCGATGCTAGGCGGGCGATGGGATCGTGTGGTGCTGGCCGGGATCAGCATGGGCGGTGCAACAAGTGCCCATGTTCTGTTTAATCTGAACCTCCCAGCGGGAGAAAGACTCGGCGCCTTCCTGGGGTTCTCAGCCCGTTGTCCGTTCGCCGGGAGGAGCCTCGCTGAGATGAGGAAGGTTCTCGATCTGGAGGACGTGCCGGACCATGCCGATGTTCTCTCTGGGACGCCTATGCTGCTGGAACACTGCGTCGATGACCCGTTGGTCTTGGTTAAAAATGGCTATGGCTTACGAGATACGTTACGTGGGTTCGGTGCCGTGGTTGAGTGGAAAGAGTACCCAGATGGAGGACATTGGTTCAACTCGCCAGTCGGTATGGATGATGCCGTGGACTTTCTGACGAAACATGTTCTTGGGTAACAGGGTTCTGGGAAGGGGGTTCGATCTGGTCTGGGGCTTCGTCTGCAACTACCTATGGAGTTGTCCTAAGGGTTCTAACGGGTAATTCACACGTGCTCCATCAGAAGAGATGACGATAAGCGAATACGAGGTTGATCGTCCCGGGTTGGGGTCTCGTTAGATCAAACAGTTACCCGACCAATCAAGAAGCAGGAAGATAGAAGCAACTCCTAAAGACTATCTTTGCCGGTTATAGATGCAATCCTTGTTGACGCTATTATCCATCCAATAAGATCCGATCTTTCATGAATGAGATGTTCAGGTTCATGCAGGATATCCAAGTTCGATAGACCAAGAGCATCGCAGGATCCGAGAACTTGAAGCCTCTTGCCTTCTGGTTCTCTCCATTTCCTGTCCGCCCCTGTATTGACCAAAGTTGAATCATAATTTCGTTACCGATGGCTATGAAATGTATCAACCCCCTCCTCCGGTCGTTGGCCGACTCCGCTCCGGATCCCGATCATCCCCGGCTCCGCCCCGCCCGGCTCCGCTCCCTACACCAGCTAGCATACGCACTTAGATCCAAGAGGCATGTCATCGCCATAACTACCTCAGTTAAATAACTAGCAGGTAGACATCGCAGGCATTCCCCCCAACCGAAAATGTCATCCCCCGTTGCCCTCATCACCGGCGGCACAGCCGGCCTCGGCGCCGCGACAGCCCGTCTCCTCGCCGAGGACGGCATGCGCGTCGCCGTCAACTACCACTCCGACACCGCTCGTGCCGACGCCCTCGTTAACGAGCTCCACCAAATCTCACCGCTCCCCCGCGATAAGAAGAACTTCCTATCGTTCCGTGCCGACCTGGCCGTGCGCACTGACTTGGTTCGTCTGGTGAACGAGGTCGTCGCGGAGATGGGTCGGCTCGATGCTGTCTTTTCCAACGGTGGGTGGACGCGGGTCCGGGATATCAACGACCTGGACGATAATGTGGATGAGGAGGACTGGGATCGTTGTTTCAATATGAATGTCAAGTCGCACTTGTTTTTGATGCATGCCGCGAAGGAACATCTTGACAAGACGGAGGGTGTCTTTATCACGACGGCATCTCTCGCTGGTGTCAAAGTGAGCGGAAGCTCTCTAGTATGTCCCATAAAGATCGGAAATTGCAAAAGTTCCTAGAAGCTCATCCTCCTAGGCATATGCTGTCACAAAAGCCGCACAGATTCATTTGGCCAAGGGACTTGCACTTGCAGCCAGTCCAAGAATCCGGGTCAACAGTGTATCTCCCGGCCTGATGCTTACGGTAAGAGAAGAATCAACCCGGCGACATCCAGCAAGGCAAATGACTGACGTTCCTCAAAGGACTGGGGTCTTAGTTTCCCTGAAGAGAAGCGCGAGGAGATGAAGGCTAGGACGAAGCTGGGTCGGTTTGCAACAGTCGAGGATGTGGCTCAGCAGGTTCTCTGCTTCATCAAGTCCAAGTCGGTAACCGGGGTGAATGCTGTGCTCGATGCTGGTATGTCGATCTGATTCTCGATTATTTGTGTCGGATAGCCAGACAAAATAGATAGATAGTGCTTAAATGGCCTAGAAAGATATATTATTGACTCTCTGCGGCTTGCCAAGTTTGTTCCCATCATGATTCGAGGTTTCATCAATGCTAGGTCTTGTACCATCATGTCCCAAGTCTCGCCTACACGCCGTGGGAGTTTAGACGACTAGCTTCTGGTGTTAGCAAATCATGTAGAGTGCTTGACATGGAATCTCTGACGTATCCATGAGAGAATAGCAAAAAAAAGAAAGTTACATGATTCCGTCTGACCAAAGATAACGACTTGACTTATCCGTAGTACTACCTACCATGCAGGAAACATCTTGTCCATCCAATCAATCCTTCGCTGCTTGACAGCAACACTCTAAAACGTGTTGTACCATTCTGGCCAATACGGGACCTAGTTTGTTCCGTCGATACTGAGAGCAACTATACGCTGAGAGTAGCCACCCTCACTGTCACGAGAACGTCGTGTAACAACTTCGAGGTGGAATGACAGTCATATCAACGGTATCAACCCCAAGGGAGAATTCTATAACCAGAAAACATGTGTGGTAAGTTCAGTTCTAGTCGTGAAACCCCTGGGCTGAGGCTCAAGATGCTCTGGTGGGTTCCAAAACGAAAGAGGTAAAACATGCTGGTTCACAGGGATGGAACCTCACTAACTCCCTAGCATGTATTTTATGAAGCCTTTTCGTAGATTCCCGTTCCATACGTAGTGTATGGTTACTGGGCAGATTGTCGATGTCATTGTGCAGTGTTGTTCAAAATGGGGCGGCGGGCTAACTCGGCGAAACAAACACGTCAATGCCTAGCCGCGGCGTGGGTGTCTCGACGAATATCCTCTGCATATTCTACCGATCGTGTAACGCTACGAAGTACGTGCTGGGAAGACGCTTCGCTCGTTGGTGGGAGCATCATGTTGTGTGTCGCTGTTTCGGATCAACTCACAATTCGGCTCCACACCCCACATTCCGTTGAAGATGATATGGATGAGTGCGACGTCCCACCAAGGTGAGATCTCGAGGGAGACGAGGAGAAAGAGCAACAGATTCGACGCTGGGGGGAATAGATAAAAGGGTTGATAAAGGTCGACTGTTGCCTCCGAGTTAAATGTCACATCAACACACTTGACGACCCCGGAAACCACTCGGCAACCGGAACAATGGCGAGCAATGAGCTTTCTCCCCCTCGGCGCTTCATCACTAGCCATAATGCAGAAGGCAAGGCTATCTTCAACACAAGCCTCCCGGTTGATCTCCCCGAAACTCGGGTCGGCACTGACAGATTCTTCCTCGGCTATGTCACCAACGAACACCCAGTCGGCCTCCAAGAAGATTCGGACATCGAGACGTATCAGTATTACCTAGCAAACCCCCCTGGTCTCGTCGTTCCTGGCGGCACAGTTCTTCGCACGCTGAAGGAGGACTATGGCGAGGGTCTGGGTGGGTTGAGATCATCAGGTGAAGGGATGGAATTGGGAGACGTCACCATCTAGGGGGAGGATCGAGGCAACCTCAAGACCTAAGAAAGGGATAATGAGGCCATGTTGAATAAACCATTGGTTGTAAGAAAAGCAAATATAAATGGTCCTCCAATCCATTTTTTGAAGGGTCTTCACTCTCAGACAGCGTGCCTCATGTTGTTGGTTGTGGGTGTCAGATAATAGGTAGGTACATAGCCCTTCGTCCCGTCAGCACGGACAGATCACAAGGCAGATCAGGTGCCCAGACTGGTGATGGCTTATTTAGGTACCTAGGTACCGACCTAGGGAGTTGAGAGGTCCTAGGTTCCCTGGAACGTGCCTACCTGTTGCCCTTGGGCGTTCTTGGGGGCGTTCGGGCGCTGGAGGTGGGGCTCCAAGGGTGATCGCGTGGGCATGGAACCTAGAAGTCTGTCTACCTTGCCCCTCAGGCAGGAGTTTCTTGGGTTAGACTTGACTCTATCGAGGGACGGGACAGGCGTCAGAATGGATCGACTTCATCATCGTCTCCATCTCTCCGCGATCTGCCACTATTCCCATTGCCTGTGCTTCATAGGTATCTAGTTGATCATCCAAGAGGTACGCCATACCAACCATCCTCTATCGTCCGGGATCGCATTGCTCTGGTTGCGTTTATGCAATATGCCAGATCAGGCTCAGCCAACCACATACTGATCGCACACACGCACACACGCAGGCGCGAGGCAAATCATCCACGAAACCTTGCCACTCCCACCCAGTTTCAACCCTTTTCACCTCGCCCTTTTTTCCTCGCCGATCCTGATCCGAATCCCTTCCCCTCCCAGACTGAAGCTCTGCTACATCACAATACCTTATGTTGCGCTAGGAAAGGCGGCCAGCGTAGCCAGTCGCGGACCCCCACCCTCGATAACTCCGTCCTCATGACCCATCATGGCCAGTCCTTCTGGTGCTTCAGGCCATCTGGCTTCTGAACGTCCCGACGATTACAGCGTCCTACTATCGAGCGACTCCTCTTCCTCGGGTTCCTACAGCGATAGTCTCGACCCCCCGGACCAGCCTCAGAGTCCTATATGTCGTTGGCGAACCTCGCGATTTTACGATAGAGAATGCTCGCGCTTCTTCGACTGCCCATCCCATGTTGTCGAGCGAAGTCTTTCTGACAGCGGATCGATCCATTCGCAATCTATTCACAGCAATGGTTCCAGGGAGCCATCAGGACTGAATGACGAATCCAACCACTCCGCCAATTCAGACTACTACTTGAATGAGGAACATTCAGAACTAGATAGAAACGACGCATCACCGACGTTTGCACCCGACGATCATGCGAGCCAGCAGCTCACAACCTCGAGGAACCTGGCGCCTGAGACTGAATACACGCACGATTCCGCCGATGCAGATATTCAAGGCACGATCCCGCCAGTGGAACGCAGACCTCCTCCAATAGATGAGCCAGGAAGCAGCTCCCAAGAGCCAAGATTTGTTTACGCTCGACCTGAACTCCTAAACACACCATTCGACGAACAACAAGACCACACAAGGCAAACGATCCGAGAGGAAGCAGGTCAAGCAGAACCACAAGAGCCCCGGCGTACATGGACACCCGTGTCCCGAGAAAGAATGGATGCACCTCTTCCCTCGCTCCAATCGACCCTCCCATCGTTGTCGTTACCTCAACCTCCAAGGCAGATGCCTCAAGAAGACGCTGAAGCGACTCCTCTAGACTTGCCTCTGCCTAGGTGGCAGCCTGATGCGGAGGTCACTTATTGTCCCATCTGTCATGCCCAGTTTAGTTTCTTTGTCCGGAAGCATCACTGCAGGTGAGCTCAATAGTCCCTTTCCCTATTTCAAGCCTGCAAAAGTTGCTAGAGGCTAACTAGCACAGGAAATGTGGAAGAGTTGTCTGCAACTCTTGCTCACCGCACAGGATTATCATCCCATACCAATACATTGTCCGGCCTCCCGGTACCGAGGTCTCCATGCCTCATTCTCTCCTCGTCGATGGGCTGGGTGCCGGATACTTCGATATCAATGACATCTCCGGTGGTGAACGCGTGCGACTATGCAACCCATGCGTCCCAGACCCCAACACCGCACCACCTCAAAGCCCAAACTCACAGTCGACACTTTCACCACGAGCTACCCATCAGAGATCCCGAAGCAGTGCTAGTAATGTCTACGGGACGCTGCGGCCCTCTAACAGGCACGGCGCGGTTTTCGCGCCTGGTACTGGCACCAATCAATACCTTTACCTCTCTCCAAGAACGAGGAGTGTCACGATGGTTAGTGACCTATCCATGATAACCCTAACCCTTGAGCTGACTGACCGCCGTATTACAGAGCCCTGCCTCTGGCGCGACACCTGGTTCTGCATATCGGCAACGGAGTGGCACCCACCAAACACCCATTGATCGCCTAGTAGCAGCCGCTTCATCGGCGTCACCCTCCTCTTCATACCCCAGTCGATACAGCTCGTTGGATGAGGCGGCATCGTCTTCCCGACAAAGAGCCCTCCCGCCCACGCCGCAGATCGCCGAGGAAGACGAATGCCCTATCTGCCACCGCGAACTGCCTTCACAAAGCCTGCCGAACTCCGATGCGCTTCGAGAATCCCATATCACGAAGTGCATCCAGACGCATAGCGCATACGGTACGCCGCGAGGCGCGGACGGAGGTGCGCCGGCTGTTCAACGCCGAACCGGCATGTATACATATCCAGCAACGGAAAAGGACTGCATCGACGATGCGGAGTGCACTATCTGTCTAGAGGAGTTTACGGTTGGAGTTGCCATGGCACGGCTAGAGTGCCTATGTCGGTTTCATCGGGCATGTATCTCATCGTGGTTCATCAAACATCCGGGCCGATGCCCGGTCCATCAGCATGACGGGTTTGGGTATTGAGCGAACGACAATCTGTTTGGGGGATACTGGGACGGGGTCTGATTGATAGTGTATCTCGGATGGATGGAGTATAGGAGTTTGTTTTTGTGAGCGTGATTCCTGGGCTAGACCTTGAACTACAATTATGTAGCTCGGCACCTTCATTCGATGTTCGGGACAAACGGCCAGACAAGATCTGGGTTAGAATACAAATGAGCATGTTCAAATGCTATGCGAGAATTATGGCGAAAGGCCCCCCTCTACCTACGTTGATACCTTTTGCTTCGTTATACTTGTTGCTCAGCAGCCTGTCGTGTCAGTGGTTGTGAGGTGGTAGTATCGGCTCTGTGATAAGAGACACCTTGCCTATAACAACCCAACTGCTCCGATCCGACTGAGGGGCTCCCTAACGACGTCATCTTGATCGACACTGCAAATCAGATCTCAATAAGTCTGGATCCGCTATATTCTCACAGAGTCAGTGGTGTTGGAAATGTCCTACAATCCACAATCTCGACAGACGATCGGTGTTTGGACTCTCTACTTCATAGAGACGACGAACTAGCCACCTGGTTCATGGGCAAGTGCAGATTCGGGAACGTCGTGTCGCCCCCAGCCGCCGTTGCCCAATGTCGAACGACCACCGCAGATGAACGGCGGTGATGGACAGGGGGGAGGAAATAGAGGGGTTGGGGTTTTTGGATTGCTCCTCCAGTTCTCAGTGTCCTTGAAAGGATGATAGTGAAGGCCTCACGCAACGGATGACGCCAGTTTCGGTCGCCTATTTTGCGATTGAAAGAGGGTGGTCGGAAATGCCGCTCAGACGGTTTGTTTGAAAGCTCGGCTGGGGCTGGAGAAGATGAGGATCATCTCCTTTGGGAGTCCTGGAGTTGGAGGGAGGGCCATTTTTCCCAGCTGAGCCTCGGAGAACTAGTCCGTTTAGCTGCATGTCCGTGTCTGTTAGCGGCGAACTGTGAGGCCTTGCGCTATCCTGCTGAACAGGAAGTTATCAAGGACAAAGTGTGTCGCCATCGTGTGAGCTGCTGAAACGAGCGGAAGCACCGAGAAGCGTGCGGATGAGCTTGACAGGTCGAAACAACTACATGGTAAATCTACCCGATTTTGGAAATCATTTAATCGGAGGCCGTCGCCGAAGAAGGGTTAGAAGGCGGCAATTATTGCTGCAGGTCTCTGTTATTTTATGATATTGACAAGAAATTGTAAGGAATAAAAAGGAAGCAAAAAAAAAAAAAAAGGATATTTCCCTCGGCGAGAAATGGCTCCACGCTGGCTGTTGGCTTGCACAAGGGTGGAAATTCATTAAAGGGAAGCTGGGCGCACCGGCTTTTCAGGTCAAAGAGGGTGGCTGAGCAACAGGTGGAGGAACTGATGAGATCCATGGATGGAGATTGGGGACGCGGAAGCACTTTGCGCTGGCGTTGGTGGTGGGTGGAGTGGCATACGGTGCGCACCAGAGAAGCTGAAGCTATCAGAAACACTGTGTACCTGAGGGAGACTTGAGAACCTGATGGAAGTCTTCCAATTCCATGGATGTCAACAACTCCTGGAGGAAGAGCCCGGCTGTCTATCCGTTCAGAGGGCAACAGGCGGGAATGGCGTGCAGGCAACGGACAGATAGATATGTACCTAGACGCACATTTACCAGGCGAAATTGCACTCGCCAGATTCCCAGATCCAGCCCCCGATTGCTTCACCGTCCGGCAACGCACACATGACAGGCGAGGCCGGTAAAGGCAGGTCAGTGCCAGCTCTTAGCTCGTCATCTTGGGATATTGGATTGGTTGGATTTGACAGCTTTTGGGTTGTTGTGGCCTCGCGGCGGCCTACCTCCCTCAATATTGGACGCCCGTGTCACTCTTACAGAAGCCCCTGAGTGAGGTGAATCACTCATGTGCAGCGAGTGACATTTTCCACAAGTACATGAAATGCAGTGGTGTCCCTTTGGTGATGCTGATGTGTGTTCGTTTCAGCTTGGGTTGAAGCAACCTAGATGCTAGATACGAAGTAGCAGCAAGCCTGAGAAACGCCCACATACAAAGTACGAAAGGAGGCGGCGCTTGTTCCCCCCCTCCCCCGTCCATGACCACGGCATGTTTATGTTGCACATTGATGAATGCGCCGCTGCAGCTCTCCGACAAGAAGGAACTCTCGAGGAAACAACAGATAAACAGGGATTTTCCAGGGACCCAGCCCGCGACGGTGTGGGCCAAGACACAGACCAAGACTCTTGTCCTGTTGGCGCGGGATCTCTAAGTACATACTCAGGTACCCAAGTCGTGTCTCCCCCTAGTCTCTCGAATGGGGTGTCACCCTGATTAAGGGTTCCACTCGCCGGCCATCACCAACCAGCTGTCCCACCACCAAGGAGCGCTACACACCCCCCCTGGACCATCGATTACGTAGCTTGCTCTCAGCACCACAGGGGGCCTGTTCTTTTCCCGAGCCCTTGAACAGCTCGACCGGCATGTTGCATGTTGTGAGCCTGAAAAGAGCATGGAGGCTTGAGCTTGGATGGGGTGACATGAGGAGCCGTTTCCCAGGGCTGCTGGTAGCCTCCCCTAGTGGCATCATCCACGCAACAAACGCCGAGCTCCCTTGAAATAAGCTCCCAACAGCCACTCACCGTGAGGATGAAGTCCGTTACACGGCGGGCTGGGCTTGTGTGAACACGTCCATCCGTACATACCTACCGACGATAGACAAGTTGCAACTGTTACAACCGACTTTGTTTCTTTCATGCTTTCTCACCGCTTGGCTCACCTTGTCACAATCTTTGACCCTTTTCTTTTCTTTTCTCTTTCCCTTGTTGGCTCTCAATTCACATCCACAACATATTATCCAATTCCTACGGAGTACCTATCTACCTGAATATCTACTGCACCTACTCTTCCCTAGCTCTCCCGTTCATCACCATCGCCCTCCAATACCAGTCAGGTACCTACTTTTACTCTCCACTCCACCCACGCGCCGCTCCCCTCGGCCCGCCCGCACTACCTACCTACCTGACGGAGTACCACCACCTCCTCCTCCACTCCCAGGCAGTCAGGGCAGTCCGTCCATCGCGCATGCCTACCTTACTCCGTACCTGCCCTCCACCCAAATAGTCCCCAGCCACGGCTCAGCAGGTACCCAGCTCTCCTCGGGCACCTTCCCTCCACCGACCTGAACGGGTTATCGACCGAGTCCCCATGTACCTGCGCCGTACCTTCCCCCCGTTCTAAAGGGAACTTGTACAGCTAACCCCGACCACCACCAACCTTGGTTTCCTCCACCCTTTTCTCTCTTTTACACTTCCCCATCAACCCAACCAGGGCCCCTTCGTCGCCTTGCATCCTTTCCTTCTTCCCTTTTGTTATTCTTTTTTCCCCTCCTTTGTTTCCCAGATCCTCTTCGTTCCCCCTTCACCATATAGGAACTGACAGAGTCTGGAGTATCTCTGCTCATTTCCCCCCCGGCATCTTAAAGGTGAGCTAAGGTCGGAGGGATCCGAACTGCCCACTCCGGTCGTCACCTGGCACCACACCTACGGAGCTTGTCGTTTGCTGCGACCGTCGCCTCAATCACGCTCCGACTCTTAATGCATCGCGAAGGTCAACATTGCTCCAATTGTTTCAATTGATTACATCGCGACTCACCCGAAGCTCGCTGTCGAGCCGCCCCCCGGCGACATGTCGACCGCCAAGGAAGTCACCGAGCTCAAGCAGCAGGGAGCTATCGAGGCTGCTGCTAATCCGCAGAGCTCCGTTACCGCCGATGACGCTCAGAGAGAAATCGTCGAGGCGTCCAAGAACGCCGGCATACCTGCCTTTACCTTCGACCCCGATGCCACTCCGGAACAGAAAAGGGCCCAGGCCCAAGCTGTATGCTTCCCATGTCGGTTGCTCGCGTGTATCCCTTTTGACTAACCTGGCTTTGTGCCACAGGCCATTCCCCCCGAGCTCCAGCAGAGCAGGCGCCCGAAAGGCACTGCCGTCATCACCGACGTTGACGATGGAACCGGTCCCGTCGCGGACCTCCCTGAGCCAAGCAAGGAAGGCGCTCTCGATGTCGCCCGAGGCGAGGACGGAAAGCCGCTCGCTGATGGTGTCGATCCCGGCGCTGAAGAGGCACCCTACTCACGCACGGGTTGGGCACCCCGACTGGGCTGGCCGACCGATGAATTGCTAGAGCAAGAGAGCTTGCTTGATCATGGAACCTGGGTGGAAGGAAGGCTCCCAGACACCCTCTATGGAGGTAGGTTTCAAGTCTCCAGGGGGCGCATCTAGACTGTTTACTGACGACGGCAGACTGGTACCACAACACTGCTGTCATCATCTTCGCTTGCATTTCGTCCTGGCTCATCGCCATCTTCGGTGGCGGTCTTGCCTGGATCATTCTAATCATGGCTATCTGCTCCACCTACTATCGAACCTCGCTTCGCCGAGTGCGGCGCAACTTCCGCGACGACATTACCCGCGAGATGGGGCTCAAGAAGCTCGAGAACGATAACGAATCCCTGGAATGGATCAACTCGTTTATGGTCAAGTTCTGGCCCATCTACCAGCCAGTTCTCGCCCAAACCATCATCAACTCTGTCGATCAGGTCCTCAGCTCAGCGACCCCCGCGTTCCTCGACAGCTTGAAGCTCAAGACCTTCACCTTGGGCAACAAGCCCCCGCGCATGGAGCACGTCAGGACCTACCCCAAGACTGAGGACGACATCGTCATGATGGACTGGAAGTTCAGTTTCACCCCCAACGACACCGCCGATATGACTGCTCGTCAAATCAAGAACAAGTTTAACCCCAAGATTGTGCTCGAAATCCGTATCGGCAAGGCTATGATCAGCAAGGGTCTCGATGTCATCGTCGAGGACATGGCCTTCTCCGGTATTATGCGTCTCAAGATGAAGCTCCAGATTCCTTTCCCCCACATTGACCGCGTGGAAATGTGCTTCCTCGAGCGACCAAAGATTGATTACGTCTGCAAGCCCCTGGGTGGTGACAACTTTGGCTTCGATATCAATTTCATCCCTGGTCTGGAATCCTTTATTCTGGAGCAAATCCACGGCAACCTCGGGCCCATGATGTACGCTCCCAACGTCTTCCCCATCGAAGTTGCAAAGATGCTTGCTGGTTCTCCCGTCGATCAGGCTGTCGGTGTTATTGCTGTGACCCTCCACGGTGCCCAAGGTCTCAAGAACAGCGACAACTTTGGTGGAACTGTCGATCCTTACGCCAGCCTGAGCCTCAACAGGCGCCAGGAGCTCGCTCGAACCAAGACCATTAACGACAACACCAACCCCCGATGGAATGAGACTCACTACATCATCATTACCTCCTTCAATGACTCGCTCGATATCCAGGTCTTTGACCACAACGATTTCCGCAAATCCAAGGAACTCGGTGTTGCCACATTCCCGCTCCAGAACATCGAAGAACTCAACGTGTACGAAAACGAACGCCTCGAGGTTATTGCTGATGGAAAGGCCCGCGGTGTGGTGTCATGCGACCTGCGCTTCTTCCCTGTCCTGGAAACCATCAAGAACGCCGAGGGCAAGGACGAGCCCCCTCCCGAATCTAACCAGGGCATTCTTCGATTCACTGTCGAGCAGGCCAAAGAGCTTGACGGATCCAAGAGTCTTGTTGGTTCACTCAACCCCTATGCAGTCATGCACCTCAACGGCAAGGATATCCACACCACCAAGAAGCTCAAGCGTACCAACAACCCCATCTGGGACAATGGTTCCAAGGAGATCCTCATCACGGACCGCAAGAAGGCCAAGCTCGGTGTCACTCTCAAGGACGACCGCGATCTTACTGGCGACCAGGTTCTTGGCAAGTATCAGATCAAGCTCGACCAGATCCTCGAGTGCATGGAACAGGGCAAGGAATGGTACAACCTCGCTGGCGCCCAGACTGGCCGCGTCAAGATGATGGCCCAGTGGAAGCCGGTGGCCATCTCGGGCGTTTCCAGCACTGGCGGCTATGTCACTCCCATTGGTGTAATGCGTTTCCACTTCCAGAAGGCCACTGAGCTGCGCAACTTCGAAGCCATTGGCAAGTCGGATCCTTACACTAGAGTCCTTCTCTCGGGTATCGAAAAGGCACGAACTGTTACTTTCCGCAACGATCTCAACCCCGAGTGGGACGAGGTGCTCTATGTCCCCATCCACTCTGCTCGCGACAGGCTCACCTTGGAGGTAATGGATACCGAAAAGGTCGGTAAGGATCGAAGCCTGGGAATGGTCGAGGTCTTTGCTGCAGACTACGTGCAGCAGGGTGAGAACGGCGAGTTCCTCGTCAATGACGAGAAGCAGCTCCGCAATGATGGACTCCGTCTCCACAACAAGGGTACTGCCAAGGGAACTCTGACTTATACCACGGCTTTCTACCCCTGCCTTAATATCGCGGATCCCGAGGACGAGGAAGAAGCAGAGCAGGCAAAGGAAGCCGAGAAGAACGAGTCCGCTCCCACAGACCAGACCCCTGAGTCCGAGCCCAAGTCCTCTAATTCTGGAAAACTCGGTGCTAGCACGGAGAATCTTGCCGAGCCCACCACGCCAACCACGGTTGGTCGTCCCTCCACAACCCAACGACCTTCCACGGATGAACCCACGGGACCCCCCAAGATTCGACTTACTCCCCAGGAACTTGTCAAGCATCAAAGCGGTCTTCTTATCTTTAGACTTATGGAAGCACAGATGCCAGAGAGTCAGGGTCTTCTCGAAGTTCTCGTAGATGATATGGCCTATCCTTCGTACATCTCCTCTACAGCTCGTTCCAAGTCTCATAAGTTTGAGGAGATCGGAGACTGCTTCATTCGCGAGCTTGACTTCTCAAGGCTGACTCTGAGAGCTCGAAAGAAGGGCGATGACAGCGACGATCTCATGGCATCGCTCGCTGGCAACACCTTGGATACTCTCAAGCAGTGCCTGGTGAGTACACAAATCAACCTGAAGATACAAGAAACCAATCTAACTGACATGCCTAGAACAACCCTACCACACTGAAGCTCAAGGGCGAAGATGGCCGACTCGCCAGTGTCAAGGTCAGCCTCAAGTACATTCCGGTGAATATGGAGCTCGACGCCAGCGAGAGTATCAATAATATGGGCAAGCTCCGTGTGGACCTTCTGGATGGTATCGACCTGCCCGCGGCCGATCGTAATGGCAAGAGTGACCCGTACTGCAAGTTCGAATTCAACGGCCAAGAGGTCTTCAAGTCCAAGGTCCAGAAGAAGACGCTGAACCCATCGTGGAACGAGTACTTTGAGGTCAGCGTGCCTTCGAGGACCGCCGCGGACTTCAAGGTCACAGTGTGGGATTACGACTTTGCCGACAAGCCCGACTTCTTGGGTGGCTCGGTTATCAAGCTCGATGCTCTTGACCCCTTCAGACCCTCAGAGAGCCGGTACACCCTAGATGGCAAGTCGGGATCCGTTCGCATCAGACTTCTCTTCCGACCCGATTATGTCGTGCGAGCTCGGCAGGGAACCTCAACCTTTGGAGGAACCTTTGGACCTGCTCGCATTGTCACTGGCGTCGCCGGAGCTCCCATCAAGGGTGGCGTCGCCGTTGCCGGAGCCGTTGGTCACGGTGTCGGCAAGGGTGCCTCCTTCCTCCGCCGTGGCCTGTTTGGTAAGAAGGAGAACGGTGACATCGAGGAGGAGCCGGAGGAAACTCCGTCGGTTGCATCCAGCGGCAACCCGGCGTCGAACGGTGGTCTCCGACGGCCGCCGGCTATTATCGAGGAGACTGAGTCTCCGGCCGGGCGCCCATCGACGAGCAACGGCCATGCCCGTTCTAAGAGCATTGGCCAGTCGTCGGTACACAGCACGCTGCCTGGGGGAGTTCCGGGCGGTACCGCCAGCTTCACCGTGGTGGCTGCATCTGGATTCCCGCCAGCATCGGATCTGTATATCACTATCACACAGGTCTTGCCCAAGGAAAAGACTGTCGGCAAGACCAAGCACTACAAGTCGGGAACCGGCCAGTGGGAGTTTGGTGAGACATTCAAGTTTCACTGCACCCCAGATGCGCAGTTCAAGGTCGAGGCCAAGGGTGAACACCTGTTTGGCAGTGACGACGACTTGGGAGAGCATGCCTACTTTGTGGACGAGTCTGGGTCTGCAACAGCCAAGGACCTCCCCGTGGGCAGCGGTAGTGTAACAGTCAAGAGCTTCTTTCAGCCAACCGAGGCGACCCTAGCACCCGATAGTCCCAAGGCACAACTCCGACGCAGCTTCCTGAGCAAGCGAGAGGGACGCACGAGCAGAGAGACGACGCCGAATCCCTAGGCTGGAAGGCCTCTGCTCCGGGGTCCGTCTCGGTGGGGTGATGGTTTCGATGAAGCTTTCGAGCCTCGCACCTGAGGTCACTAACGTTTCCTACACAAGTTCCTATATCCACGGCAATGATTCGGTTGGGAAGAAAATGCCTCTGTATTTTGTGAATTTCCTAATTGTGGAGGGGTCGAGGAGGCAGTGGACAGATCAGAAGGTCCAAAAAGACAAAGCGCTACTAGCTTGAATTTCTAATGAGTTGATATCCTGTAGGTTGTATAGGCCGGTTTCCTTGGTGTTGGTGGTTGGATGTGAGAAACGAGGAGAAGGGACGACAACACAAGGATTAGTTAGCGAATGAATTGAATACGTTAAAAATCAACTGGGGGTACATTTATCTATGAGGGTGTTGATTCTCGTCACGTCAATTACGACAAGTGAACACATACCTAGGTACGGTAGTTGGGTTGGGTAGTCCAGACAGGAGAGGGAGTGTCATTGATTGTGATGTTGATGCCTGGTTTTACAGGCATTAATCCAAGGCACACACCACTTAGGCACGCCAGGTCGAGCGTCACACACAAGTTGGCCTTGACGCGCGAGACGGAAGCTGCCTGAGCAGGGAGCTCCTGCCAATGGAATCCACACTCCCAGCTTCCAACTCCACAAGCAACGTCCACGACCCATCATCAACCTCAACCTCAGCCTCATCAACCATCACCGAACCGCCTCGACCATTCACCCATCCTCTCTCAACACCATCAACAGTCATCCCTCTCCATTGCGCGATCTCTGGAAGCTACAGTAAAATCCAAACCTCCCAGCCGCCATCGCTTCCACGTCCCGTCCGAGTGTGAAGTCCTCACATCGTCGTTGGCGAAGCACTCTACGAGCGAATCGACCGGCCAGCCGTCTCTTTATCCGTTTATATCTCCCTCCCCATTCAGCACAGCCAGGATGGACTCCATTGTAGCAAAGTACAGCCGACCGGCGTACGAACAAAACGAGTCCTTTGAGGAGCAGGATGAGCTGTTGAACCCAATGGCCAACCTCTCTGTCAAGTTCGCTATGCCCCCGGTTGCTCAGGTTCGTCGCTGCCCTCTTCTACATTCTACACTTGCAAACTTGCCCGCGCATTCATGACTAACCGGCTCTCTACTCACAGCCCTCATCATGGCTCCGCGCCGCGACCGATGACCGATCCAACCCCAACTGCCCCATCAAGATTGCCCACGGAACCACCACCCTCGCCTTCCGCTTCCAGGGCGGTATCATCGTCGCCACCGACTCGCGAGCCACCGCCGGCAACTGGATTGCCTCCCAGACCGTCAAGAAGGTCATCGAGATCAACAGCGTCCTGCTGGGTACCATGGCTGGCGGTGCCGCCGATTGCCAGTACTGGCTCGCTTGGCTCGGAATGCAGTGCCGTCTCCATGAGCTGCGACACAAGAGGCGCATCAGTGTCGCTGCTGCCAGCAAGATCCTCGCCAACCTCGTCTACAGCTACAAGGGTATGGGCCTCAGCATGGGCACCATGTGCGCCGGCGTGACAAAGGAGGAGGGCCCTGCCCTTTACTACGTTGACAGTGATGGCACCCGACTTGCTGGCAATCTCTTCTGTGTCGGTTCCGGTCAGACCTTCGCTTATGGTGTTCTCGATGCTGAATACAACTACGATCTGAGCACTGAGGACGCTCTCGAGCTCGGCAGGCGAAGTATCCTGGCTGCCACCCACCGAGACGCCTACTCTGGTGGCTTTATCAACTTGTACCATGTGAAGGAGGAAGGTTGGGTCAAGCACGGCTTCAACGACACCAACCCTATCTTCTGGAAGACCAAGCTTGAGAAGGGCGAGTTCACCAACGTGACAAGCGAGCTGGAGTAAGAGCTAGGATATGCAAAGGAGGAATTGAACGGAAACAGGGAGTTGGCAAGACAATGACCATCTAGGCACCAAGACGGCAAGACGCTGATAGAGAGGGTTGACTGTTTTTATACCGGCTAATGTTCTTGGACTGGGTGAATAGCCCAATAATCGAGATGGGCTGTGTAATTTGTACAACAAAGGCTTTTCTCTTGAAAGACAAGTCATCAGTTCCCAACACGCTGTCGTGAAGATCAGGGAGAGTATCAACTACAGTAATGTACAAGAGCACGTCGTCTCGTAAACCGTGCCGGTGTTTTTCGTTGAGGCTCTCAGTCCTCATCCTCATTATCATTCTCCAACTCTTTCGCATCCCTTTTCAACCAACCATCAACACCCAGTATACCCTCACCTTGCTCCGAATCCATCGGCCACTTCCCGATCCCCGTCATGCTCAACTCCGAGTGCCATCCCGCCCTATACATCTCCATCCCCGCCCAAGCAATCATGGCCGCATTGTCCGTACACAGGTCTACCGGCGGGGCCACCATGTTAATGTATCCAAACCCGCGCGCATCAAGCGTCGTTCGTAGCACATGCATCAGGAAGTTATTGCTCGCAACACCTCCGGAAACTACCAGCGCCTTGGCACGTCGTAGGTCCCGGTTGTCCTCCAGCGCAATGCACAGTCGACCCACGAGGTGCGTGAACGCCGCCATCATGGTGTGCTGCGCCAAAGCCCGGCGCTCCTTCGTGGACATGTCCGGTGACGACGTCGCGAGCTCGCTGACGTGCGTGAAGATGCTGGTGAAGGAGAATGCGAGCTTTCGCGTCTGGCGGAACGGCGTGTGAACCGTCCATGCATACCCAGAGTTTGGTGGTGTCATTTCCTCCCCGCGCGTCGTGGACGGCCTGAAGACGGCTTCGTACTGCTCCATGGGGGTCTTTTTGTCCGAGGGAGGGAAGGCGAAGGTCTCGAGCAGACGGCCGTACATGATGTGGTCGCAGGTCTCGAAGATCTCGCGCGGGAGGATCACTCGGGCTGCTTGGTCGAGGAGGTTCCCGATGGCGATGTCGCCCGTGTTGGCGAGGATTTTGTGATCTACGAGGCCGCTCGAGTACACGAGCTGGGTGTGACCGCCCGACACGAGGAGCGATATGAAGGGGAACTCTGGGCCCTTTCGCTCCGTCGTCGTAGCGTCGTTCTCGCCCATCGACATCCCCAACGCCCTCACCAACCTAGGCGTCAAAGCATGCGCCTGCATATGATGAACGCCCACGATAGGCACGCCCCAAGCAACAGCCAAGCCCTTTGCCACATCCAAGCCAATACCCAAATTCGACCTCATCCCCGGCCCCCTCGTGACAGACACAAAGTCCGGCAACCTCCTCCTCGACCCATCATCTGCAACGCAACACCTCACATCGCCTGGTTTAGCCTCGGGCAGGGAAGCGAGCGCACGACGAACGAGTGGTGCGAGGGATTGGCTGTGGCCGCGGATGGCGACGAGGGGATGTATGCCCTTGAATTCGCGGTTGTCGGAGGAAGTACGATCGTTGAAGAGGAGAGTGGTGGAGCGTGGGGTTTGACGGAGGATGGCGACGCCGGTGTCGTCGCAGGAGGTTTCGATGGCGAGGGTGACGAGGGTGCGATGGCGGGTGGTGGCGGTGGTTGAACTAGGGAGGGAGGGACGGAGGGTTAAGCGCCGAGGACGACATTGTGAAAGGTAGCGCATTGGGGAGGTGGAAGGGCGGAGAAGGGTTGTTGAAGATATCGTCATGTTGGATGGCTGCGACGGGGGGGGGTTCAATCAATGGGTGAAATTTTGGAGAACGGGTCTGGCATCGGCAGCAGCGGGACCGGTCCCCCACAAGCCGGCGGCGGGACATGACATTGCGGGGGGGGCCTATGGGAGGGAGGTTATATCTACATGCTCCCAACGGGGGTAAATTGATGCTCATGTTGATGGATTTCATTCTACATACTTTGGTAGCTAAATGATGTAAACCAGATGCTCGTTTCGAGCTCCCTAATTCGCTTTCCGTGACGCCCCAACCAATGCTTCAATCCCTTCATGCAACCGTATGCTTCAAAAGGGAAAAAAAAATAATGTGTCCCAAATTACAAAAGGTCCTCCTTGAATCATCATACCCAGTTCACCCACTGGCACTTACATCCACCAGTCCCGCCGTCATATCCACCAAACTTGTCATTTCCCTCAGATCGCTTGTTGATCCATGAGCCACCAAAAGCAATGTTGTTGGCTAAAAGTCGAGGGTGGTCTTCGTCCAGCTTCTGCCGGTCATCGATCGGCCAGCCCCATACGAACTTCTTCGTCGGGTCTCCGCCGTGCGTGTCCGTCGTCACCGTCACTGGATACGGCATCGTACCGGGTCGGATCAGCTCCACGGAACCGTCAATGCTGCCCTTGCCCTTGGGCTCCAGCAGCTTCGACGTGTTGGCAGCGAGGGTCCGTGTCCATATCTGAACAAGCATGCGCGTCTCGCTCCAGGTCGTCAAGAAGTCGGCCTCGGTCTCCTTGCAGCCGCCGTCCTCATCCAAAGGAACATCACCCTCCTTACTATCGTTGAGAACCGTCACCGATTTCAGATAGATGGTCCTCTTGAAGTATGTGTAGAAGCCGTAATGTTCGGTGGGGAGCCCGCGGTCATAGAGTCGCACGGGTTGTTGCACGGGTTTTGGAAGCAAGACAGCTGGCTTGAGAGCGCCATCCTCTCCAAATTCGGGAGCTGGGAGAACACCCGGGAGACTCAGATTGGCCTCCTGAGTTCTTGCTCTCTTGTGGAGCTCCTTTGGTTCCTCCATCTCAATCGAGTCAACCAGACTGATGTAGAATGGGGTTGGTTCGCCGCCCTTCTCGTCAGACTTGATGTCATCGGTTGTGTTGCCGAGGAACCACATCTCCTTGTAGTCCGGGGCCTTTGGACTCGGGTCAAAATCACTGTTCGTCTCTTGACCCCGAATTACGTGTCCAGCGTATGCAGCACCTCCCATACCCCGACGCATCTTAGGTGAAGGGGGGTCTCCGTTAGGAACCTTCCAGTTTTCGCCAGAGCTGTTATCCCACTGGATCTGCATCATAATGGTGGGCTGGTTCGGCTTGTAGGGAGCAACAGAGTCGTGTTGCTCTTTAGGGAGAGAGCAACTCCACATCGTAGAAGGCTCGGTGCAGCCATTCTTGGAGATGATGTTGTCGGGGCCAACAACACTCATGACGCCAGTGGGCATGGGCGGGAAGTCCGTCAGATTGACCCAAATCGATGGGATCTCCTCAGCAGGCTGCGACCGCGTGAGGAGAACAGCCAAGGTGATCGTCAGGATGAGAAGAGCAATGCCGACGCCCAGGATGGCCATCCAGACCCTTCGCCGTTGGCGTCCTTCTCGGCCAGTTCGGCCGAAGCAGCCGCCGTCCGGAACGCATCCTCTGCCTCTCCAGAAACCACCAAGGCGCCTGGCAGTCACCTCTTCCTTCTCATGTCTACGTCGCTGGCGTTCGGTCTTCGTCATGTTGGCCGCTTCAGAGTGAGAGTGTTCCTGTGGCAGAGAGGTTCCGAGAGGACGTGTGGGAAGGGCCATGCGTGACAACGGAGAATTGTCTCGGGGCGCTGGAGTAAGCGGGATATCCGTCATCTGAGAGCCTCCTTGGGACGACATCGTTCCCGAAAGACCAGGAGAGCCAGGGCCCGGTGAGGGAGGGAACTGAGAGGCAAGAGGGTGCCCAGGTGGGAAGACGGCTCTATATCTCACGGCACCGGCATCAGTCTTCTTTTCGGAAGGCGAGTAAGGGGGAGGCTGCTCAGGCACGACCTCCTCCGTGACCACTATCCGTGGCTTCTCTGAGATGGGTGATGTCTTGGGGACTGGCGAAGAGACTGGCGAAGAGACTGGTGACGCTCTCGCAGTCGACGGGCCGGAGGGCGACTCTTCAGTGCGAGGCGAGGGGCTTCGGCGAGGCACGGGTGCCTTGACGATGGGTGCCTGAAAGGTAGCAGGCAGCACCTTGGGGGCAAGATACTGGTTTTGGGCCGGTTTCGGTTCAGAGGTATTCCACCACTCCTCCTCCTGCGGCTGGATTGGTGACTCTAGTCGCTGCCTACGGGCGGATGTGAAAGTGAGTCTCTTGTCCATGAACGGAGTCACGACGTGATGATCCCACCAGCCATGTGATTTGGAACCTGCACTGTCAGGCGTGAGCGCTGATAGCTTAGGCTTGGCTTGCTTATGGGGGCTCGAAGTGCCGTCCTCCTCAAAAAGGGTGCAGGGTGTGCCGGCTTCGGAGTCATCGGCCGTGGTCCCAAGTTCGAGGCTGATTAGTCTTTGATGAGGTGCTTTCTTGAAGTTGGCCGGTACAACCGGCACGGGGGGGACATTGCCGCTCGGTGCCGGACCGGGAGACGGGAGGTGAGAGAAAACGCTGGATTGATATCGAATGGTGCTAAACGAGGAGGCAGTGTCGGGTGTCGGCGTGTCCGGAGACCACACGGATTTGAGCTGAATGGGAGTCGGGGGTGCGACCGGCGCGTTGGTAGGAGGGTTAGGCAGGTGTTGCGTGCGTGCTCGGGGATCAAGAGGTGCTGGAGTAGGTTCGAAGTCGGTCATTCGAGAGCCGTTGACCTGGTCAGAGGGGATAGCTAGGCCAATGACAATCGGGCGGTCCTCGGGAGAGAGTTCGTGGTCTTGGCTGCGAGCTGTTTGTAGTTGAGGTGATGCCGTGGCTGGGCTGAATCCCTTGCTTCTCTTGAACCAGTTCCAGTTTCCAACCGAAGCAGAGTTGGGTTCGCCCTCAAGGGCCCTCAGAGCAGCGGCATCGACAAACTTGACAGCGCGTCCCTCCGGAGTGCGCATTTGGTAGGTGCCATGACTTGGTCGTCGAAAGGTAGACATATCGGTGATGAGTTTGATGCCCACCCTCGCATTTTGGTCCTTTTGGCGACGTCGCGACTTGAGTCGATTGATCTTGACCACCGAGACGCGAGAAGAACGGCGTACGGACTTGGTCCTTCGTGAGGACGTCGCCAGCGGGGCTGGGGCATTAATCACAACCTGTTCCCCAGCGTCGATGGGAGTGATGGGCTCGTCGTCTTCCCAGTCCTCCCAGTCGTCCCGGCGTGGCGGAGGTTGTGAAGGCTGCAGAGGTCGCAGAGGTTCGAGGGGGGGTGGAGCAGGCCGAGGAGAGGCGTAAGGGGGAGGAAGTGCCTCTGTCGAGTAGTTCATGTTGCGTAAAGTTCAAGAATACTAAATTTTGAAGAAGAAGAAGAAGAAGAACGAAGGAGTGATGAGTGAGGAAAACCGCAGTTCCCAGTATTCAGTCATGCAAAGCTTGCTTTCGTCTTGTGACCAGTTATCATGAGTGTGTGGTATGGGGTATCAAAGAAGTCGAGATGACAGTGATGTGAATGTGACCGAAGACGAATGGTGATGGTGAGTGCCTCTGAAAAACGAATGACGAAGGGTGGGTGAATACTCATGTGGCAGCTCAAACAATAGAGGTTTGAAAGAAGTCCCGTTTGGCAAAAGGGACAAAGGAAAAAGAGAGGAAAGCCCGACAGAAAGGAAAGCGAGCTAAAATCACGGTTCAAAGTGAGCCAAAGAAGATGAATGGAAGAGAGAAAGAAGAGAAGAAAGGTCAAAGGGTCGGTTGGTTGTGGTGCGAGAACAATAGGTGTATCTACGTCAATAGTCCCTGGCCAAGGTCGGCATCGGTTGCGACAATGCGGCCAACAATAGCAGTGCATGATGCCGTCGGTGCAGACTACGTTCTCCGGGACGGCAGACCCACCAGGATCGAGCAGGGCAACGGGCGTCATTCGCTTTGATTGGCCATAGAGAACGACCTTGCATCAAGTTGCAACACGGCTAAATAAAGCCTCCTTCGAAATCGAGCTGACAGACAACTCCTCATAGGCTGTTGAGTCGGGGGGGACCTATGAGTTGGCGCAACCCAAGGTGTGAAATAGGCGCCGTGACGGGGCGTTGCAACACCATGATTGGCCAAAGACTCCAAAGCTATGCGCCCAGGTCAGATGCCGTTGTGGGGTTCCCTGTGTGATTGGATGCTTGTCGCGGGTCTTGGGATTGGCGACCGCGTCTGCACCATGCGACAACAACCTAGCCAGGGGGGACTCATTCATTCGGGACAGTGAGGGACGGGCGGTGCGATGGAAGGGAATCGATTCAACTATTGGTTCGGGTCGTGATGAGCCGCCAAGTCGGATGGAGGCTCCCGGGGTCTGAGTTGAGGTCACAACCATCCTCCGTCTCTGTTCCCTCTTGGTTATTGTGGCGGCCACTTGGCCAGCCTCCGAGGACGAATGTTGACCGATTCTGCCATGATTCTTTGCAGCTTGCAGAAAGATGGCTCGTATTTGCAGAGATGAATCAGTCGCCCATTGGTGGCTTTTTTGTTGAATTGCCAATAGGTTTGACTTGGCGGAGGGGGATGAGGAAGCAAATAGAGATGAATGAAGGTTTGTCGCTACGACATCACATGACTCTGATCCGGTAAGCGGATGCAAGACGAGACGGAACAATGCAGAGAAGATATAGATGCATTATAAAAGAAAGGAATTCTCCTGCTTCAATGTGAAAAGTGGCTTTGGGGTTCTAGGACCGTCTTCCATGGAGCTTCTCTTCGCGCTCTCTGCGTTTTTCGGGCTGCAGAACTGGCGTGGTGCTCTAGTGTAGTGGCCGTAACAGAGACCTGAAGGCTAAAAAATAGCCAGTCCCTGCACTTGCAGACAATGCCAAATAGTACCACATCAGTTACTCCCTAAATTTCCATAAAAACCCATGACTTTTTTAGGATGCTTATTAATTCTCAGACCTGAAATATTTAGAAAATTTAGTGAATTTTAGTGAATTTTGACTATTTCCCTTAAAAGTAGGGGATACTTTTTAGGTGACGGACTATGGAGGAGGTGTTGTCAGACTTTTGGCGCATCATATTCGGTATTCCACAACTCGCAGCCCTCTTGTTCGACGCATATTGGTCAATTTTCCCCAGCCCTGGAAAAGGACTGGGACCAATAGTTATCCCACATGCGGTTTATCTAAACTGCCAGGCATAGAGATAGACATCCGCCATGTGCCGAAAGAAAAACAACTTCTTCCACGCCGACTTCAATCTCAGCCAACTTCTCCAGTTAGCGGAGCGGCTGCGAGGTCAATCCTGTACCTGCAACGACTCTCAAACCCCCAAAGCAGGCGCCTTAAACTATGCGATATTTCTCGAGTTCGATGATGGCGTCGAGTGGGTTTTTCGGGCTCCCTGCTCATCCTACGCTGTCGCCTATGGCGTCACTGGCCGTCTCCTAGCTAGCGAGGCCGCTACCCTGAAATACATCCGAGAGCACACCTCTATTCCTGTACCAGAGGTTTTCCATTACAGGTATTCTATCTTTCATAAACCCCAGGTCATCTCTTGAGCTAACGACCGTGAGCCCGACATACGACAATGATATCGGGATTCCATATATCCTCATGAGCAAAGCTGCTGGTCATCCCCTTGCAGAGTACGGCTGGCGATCACATAGCCATGAGGTCCTCCAACTGAACGGTTCTATGATGCCGGCACGAGTTTTGATACAGGAAGAGAAGGAGAAAATTATGCGACAGCTTGGATGCTATGCTCGCCAGTTATTTGGTATCCGCTTTCCGACAATCGGATCGCTCTTTGAAGGCGACGAGGGTTATTTCATCGACGAATGTCTTTCTCCCGGGCACGTTCTACAAGACCGGGAAACGATTGAGGATCTCCCTCGCGGTCCATTTCACAACGAAACGGATTATTACTCCTCTCTCGCCAAAGCCCTTCATCTACATGCCGAACAGCTTCCGATGGGACACCATGTTCTCCGTGCGCCCGTTCCCGTCCCGGAAGAATATCCCAACTTCGTCAAGCACTACGCCGCCACTGATCGCTGGAATGACTTCGTGATGCTTGGAGGGATGGTGGACTCGAGCGTGAATCAATTGCAGTATTTCCTTGCGAGCCACCTTTCTGGGACTCTATTATCCCCCGCATAGTCTGCCCCGTCAGTCAGTTGGCTCCTGGCTTTCCCCTTCACCACCACGACATCAGCCTCCAGAACCTCTTCGTTGACGATGACTTAAACATCACATGTGTCATCGACTGGGCGTTCTCCTCCACTGTTCCTCCAGCCCAGCTGCTCGCTCCTCCGGGCCTGCCACATCCCAGGGACTTGGTGTTGGATTTGTCCCTGGTAGATGCCTTCCGCTCTGGCTTCGAAACTGAAAATAGAAAGATGGGTGGGTGTATCATCGAGTCTAAATACTGGAAGGTCGGCCAGATGGTCTCACGTTTCATGCGTCTGGTGAACCAGGATGCGTTACAAGATTATGACCACCTGGAGGCACTCTGTGTGCTTGCCAAGGGACCTGTAACTGCTTGCGATGACGGAGACGACACCAATAGTTTGCCAGCTATATTGGCAGCACTCGCCACGACCCAGGATACGCTCGCACTCGCTGGAGAGCTAGCAGCTGACGACGAGCCTGAAAGCGAGACCCGTCGACGGGAGAAGGAGTACTTTGACGCAGTTGGCGCGAAGAGACTGGCGGTAGCGCGTAAGGTGATGCTCGCAGCTAAGATGAACCCGCGATTTGTGGCAGATGGGCGGCTATGGCGTTGGGTTGATGCAGTTATGGGGTATTACGACGGCGCGGAATCCGATGGACTAGAGAAGCCTCTAGCACACGAGTACATTACGAGTGGATTGGCTTTGAATAATGATGGAACGGTGCATGATGGCTAATGACAGCTACGACATCTCGGTTTTGACAGTGAAAGAGCTTGGCGACTCGACTCAACCTGAGCGCCCAGATGCGTCAGGTGGGCGGTCAGATCAACGATGACAGCTATCAGAGATCAATTGACGACCTGATCCAGTCAGAACTTGAAAGCATCAAGTCGGATGGACAAGGCGTCTAGCGAGACATAGAAGACGTGTTGGGCTAGATCAACGTGATCCGCCGAGTCTCGTCGTCTGGAACCAACCCAGGCAAAATTACCTAGCCCCCGCAGCTCTGTCCCCCTTCTGCCACGGGCATTCTCGGCAGCTTCAGTCCATCAATGACCTAAAATTAGTGCTAAAATGGACACTTGAGAATTGGACAATTTAACTCAATGACCAGATACGAAGCCATGTAGAGACATCGTGGGGGTCTTTTTTTTCTTTTCTTTCCTTTTCTCTCTCTGTATAACTAGATCCGACATCGGGGTCAGAGGCTTTCAGGGACTGCAAGCCACAAAATGGCTGCCAGTTAAGCAAAGACGCCAATCACTCTTGGACTTTATGCACCAGAATCTTCCTCAGCAATAATGTAGGTACCTACCTAGGTGGTCAGGGATCAGTGGTTGATATCAATCAAGTCCATCTGTCCTGTTGCGCTAAGCCCTGCCATCGATTTTGTTGGCCCCCGCCCCCAATCAAAAGTCAGCCAGTTGAAGCGAACCCCTGAAAATCGACCCGAAGGATGAAATCTGGAGAGAAGACGGGACAAACACAGACGGCAACCATCAGTTTACGCGCAGTCACAGCCAATCGTCATATGGGGTTATGCTCACCACATCCCCATCTCCGAAGGCGACGCCGTAGGCAGGTTCCCGGTGGCAGCAAACATCCACGGCAAGCAAACGTCGTTCCGGTCAAGGGGGTGATGTGATGTACAGAGTACAGAGTCGCAGGTTGAGGTTGAAGTTGCGAATGCAGACGATGGGTTTGGGACTACCTAATCAGGAATATTGTGTCGACTGCAGCATCGACTGCAGCAATTAGACCAAGCTCATCTTGCCCAAGGTAGTTAATCAAACGACTCTGACGTAATTAACGTCTTGATGGAGAAAGACGCCGACCCGCGTGGGATAAGATGCGCCACGTTTTCCTTTTCTTATTTTTCGTCAGCGCGCAAGGGTTCGCCAATCAATCTGTTGCTTCTGACAGCGGGTGGTCAAATCAGGGTGCAGTAGGATCAGACCGCAACGCACCATTTTACCCATTTTGGTCAGTTTGCTGTTGTAACCAGGTAGGTTGCGAAGGATCCAGAGGCAGCTTGCAGTTCGCATCTCATGCTGGGGATGACGAGGGAGAACCCCGTACATATCTTAATTTGAGTCGATATTATCAGCTGTGACGTTTGCTGCTCTTCAAACTAGCGCAGAGCAACGGGGATGTCTACATCCTACCTACCTAGGTAGATACTTTTTAGATTTTATTTTATTTTACGAGAGTCAAGTCAGCAAAAACAAGCGCAAATACCATCAACCCTGATGGAATGCTGATAATCCCTGGAACGGGAAGGTGCACAATGCGCAAGCTGATGCTTGTAGATCTGGTACCCCCGGATGTCACTCGCTCTCTCCCTCTCGTCGAACAAAGCAGCATCATCTTCTCCATCTCCATCAATATCTCACTCATTTATCGTGTAAAACCCGGCAAACGCCTGACCTGATTGAGATAGCTCTGACTTGGCACGCTAAGATTTCCTTTTCCTTTTATTAATTACTACCTACCTATAATACCTCGTTGTACCTAGTGCATAGCATCCATCGCAGAAAGAGAATCCCCCCCAACGAGCGACTTGCATCGCTCTCTAGGTAGTAGTTATTGACCCCAAAAAATTTCCCACTCGAGAATCCCTACCTACCGACCTACTTACCTATTCCACTTTGGTCAATTAAGGCCGTTTCCCCTTTACAAGAGGGAGACGCAGAGTTAAAATCATTGGGAGATTCAAAAGTTGACTTTTTGGCCCCCCTTCCCCCCCCTCCTTCCTTACCCCCTTGTCTTGGCCAGATTTTAGTTATATGTCACTGATTCTTCTTTTTTTTTTCTTCTTTCCCACTTTATCAAAGGGTCCGACCTTTTTTTTTTTTCTTCAAGCCACTTCGAGAATCAGCATCACGCGGCTATCCCATACGACACTCACACAAAGGTCCCCCCCCGACCCTCGTCTCCCAATTCTCGTATCGCACTGCATCACAAGCGCGACCCTTACCCCCCCATCGCCTTTTTGGGCTTCGCATCGTACCGCCTATTCCAAATCGCGCCGCATTGCATAGGTAGAGCCGGTTCTCGTCTCGCAGACTCGTACTGCAGACTGTCGGACCGTACCATACCGTATCGCACTCCATCGGTGCCGCATCGCGCAACTTTGCCAGAGCAAACGTTCCGTCTTAGAGCATCCAATAGTATCACGTCGCAATCTCGAAACGGCTTGGATCGCATCAGTCCAATATCGCTACCTCACCCTTCGACCCGACCGAACCCACGAACCCACACCAGCTAAAAAAGCGAACCCTCGATTAATCCACGCCAACTTCACCGCATCCCGCCTCCTCTGCCCTTCGTCATCGTCGTCCAAAGTATCGTGCCCTTCCTTCGCCTGCACACGCTTCGGCCGCTCCCGCCATCCCCCATACCCGCAAGGTATCATCCGTCACCAGCTTCGCCTCGTACCTCGTATCCTACCTCGACCTAATCGCCCCGGCTGAATCTCACTCCGAGCGCGCAACCCATACATTCGTTTTTTTTCTGACTGAGCTGAGTCGAGGCTGTCCCACACCTGCTCTCTCGTGTCTCGAGCACTTCTCCCTCCCGTTGCGGCCACCCGTATAGTCAGCCCCCCCCAGTCGCCATCACCCACTCTCTTCTCTCCCTTGCCAAGGAATTGAAGGTGGACTCGGTGGCGCTGTTCTGCCTTCTCGAAAGTTGCTATCCGATCAGTCACTAGGTAACTAGTTACTGTGTTGAGGGTCCGACTTCAACGTTACTCTTCGCCCCCATCTCGGGGGCCCTGCCACCTCTCACTCCTCCCTCCACCTCGCGATCCTAGCAGAAGCAACATTCTCGGTCGCATTTAGCGACGTTGCCCAAACTGGCTTCCCCACGGATCTTCGGCGGCTCTTCGAGCTCGTTTAGCGACCGCCCTGCCCGAACCCACCATCGCCAACGCTCCTCCTTCAGCCACCCCTCTGACGATCCGCGCCCCAATAACCTCCTTATCATCGACCCTCGCGCCCCCAAATCCTCGAGTAAACCACCACTTTCTCCGGTTCCAGGTACGTGTCTCTCCGTGTTGCCCGCCCAATGTCTTAGATCGCATGCCGGTGGTCATTATTTCCCTTGCCCTCTTCGTCTTCGGCATCTCCTTTCCGCTTTCGAGGCTTGCTGTCCTTTCTCTATTTACATCTTCTGCCCATCCTTTCCATCCCCGGCCCTCGAGCTCAGCCTCAGCCACCTCTCACATCGAGGCCATGTAACCTCGTATATCCCTATCTGCAACCCTTATCATCATGCTCAACCTTGACTCTTTCTCTCTTCAAACTTGCTGAGCTGTTGCATCGCTCAATTGCTTGATCTGCGGGCTAACCCTCGAGCTCGCCTCCTCCAGGAACCCCCGGCCCTTCCATGACCCTGTCTCGCAGTCCATCTCCTGTACCCGGTGGTGGCTGGTCAAGTCCAGGATTGACCCTCAACAGTGAAAGCTTGAGTCCTGCGAACGTGAGCGGCGGTCCTGTCCTTTGGGAATCAGCGAAAATGAGACACTATAACCCGAGCGGCTACCCATCCTTCTCGACTCAGAACAAAGGCTTCTTCACACGACACATGCGCCGAATATCAAGCAGCCTCCCGCGGTTTAATGGACCGTACGCAGAAAAGGAGAAGCTCGGTCGAGGCCGAAGATGGATCCAGAATGTCCCTCTTGTTGGGAGGATACGATCTACATATAATCGCATGGGGAGAAAGTTCAAGCTCCTCCTATTACTCATCTTCATTTTCATCATTGCCTATCTTCTAGTATATAATACTCGTAAGTGGCCCTCCCTGGCAACGACGACCCGCTCTAACCACCCAACTAGCCGAGTCAGTAGCCGACCTCGCCTACGTCTGGCGGAAATCATCCATCGGTGGTGGCGGCAAGAAGATCGTCGTAATCTTGGGCGCGAACGTGGGAGGAGGCGTCATGGAGTGGAAGGGCGCTCGCGAATGGGCCATTGAGCGAGACAGTGTGCGCAACAAGCGGAAGTACGTCAGGCGATGGGGCTACGACCTGGAAATCGTCGACATGAGCACCAAGAAGAAGTACGCGCACGAGTGGAGAGAAAGCTGGGAGAAGGTCGACTTTCTCAGGTCGACCTTGAGGAAGTATCCAGACGCTGAATGGTGAGTGTAGATGCCTGGCTGGCTACAGTTGCTCCCAGAAAAGAGGTTTGAGAAGCTAACTTGAATACTCAGGGTGTGGTGGCTCGACCTCAACACTTACATCATGGAGCCCTCGCTCTCGTTGGAGGAGCACATCTTTAACGAACTCGAAAAGCATGTCTATCGTGACATCAACTACTTCAATCCCGGCAACTTCTCGCACCCGCTCACGGATCCTTGGCTCGATGAGGCCTCGCTGAGCCCTGTCGGCGACGGAAATCCCAACTCGATCAACCTGATCATGTCGCAGGACTGTGGCGGCTTCAACTTGGGTTCCTTCTTCGTTCGCCGCAGCGCCTGGACGGAGCGGCTCCTTGACGTGTGGTGGGACCCCGTCATGTACGAGCAGAAGCATATGGATTGGGGCCACAAGGAGCAGGATTCGCTCGAGCAGCTGTACCGAACCCAGCCCTGGGTTCGCAAGCACGTCGCCTTCCTCCCGCAGCGCTGGATCAACAGCTTCCCTCCCGGGGCGTGTAGCGACAACAATGGCCAGAAGAATCCGCGCATCCACTACGTGGAAGAGGACCGCGACTTTTTGGTCAATATGGCCGGCTGCGAATGGGGCCGCGACTGCTGGGGCGAGATGTACTACTACCGCGAGTTCAGTTATTGGCTGAACCGCAACCCCTGGGAGCGCTTCAAGGAGGATCTGATCGCCGTTCTCTGGTTCAAGCTCACCGGCAAGAAGGTCAAGCTATGAAAGAGTTAGGTCAGAGAGAGGTACTCCAAGGGCGGCACCTCCGAAACAGCCATTGTATGAACCCTATTCGGTTTGAATCACGGCCTCTGGTTTTGGACACAACAGAGGCTATGTTATATGAAGGTCATCAGCTTTTCGACTTTCTAATGCTCAGGACGATAATGACGAAAAGGAGAACTACTCACCTGGGAAGAGCCTGCATTAATCTGGCTCCAGACTTATTACGCGATTTGTTTTTTCTCGAACACATATACCCCTTTTTACAAAGGCATTTAGAAGCGCGGGGGGAGGGATATGGGAAAAGACGTGTTATGACAAGATGGTCGATGGAAGTGGGAGAAGATGTTGAAGAGGTCTGAGACTCGGATGCGCACGCGACGAGTAGAGGGTCTCTTTTACTTTATTTGTTTTTCATGTGCCCTGTTTCAACATGGGACTAACGGATGTTCTTTGGTTAAAGGGGAGAGATTAGAGGAGGCCCTCGACGGTTTCATGTCGGTGATTTGATGAACGACAAGCAAGATGAGACAGCATGTAGCAGAAAAGAATCCATGCTCCATGAACTGACGGAAACCCGAAGAGGGAAAGAGACTCGATGTGAAGCGCCGGCCTGTGTCGAGGAAGAATCCTTCATAAAAGAGGTGTTAAAAGAGGCCGTTTTGGCGAAGAACGATGTGAAGCAGCACTCAAGCTGACACACTGCGCGTATCGAGGTAACGGACCAAGGCCAAAGAGTTATGCTGGAAGCGTTTTATACGAAAGCCAAGTTGGAGAGCATGTGAGCATGTGAAGAAGTGGATGTCCAGAGACGCCAACGTTGACGAGATCCCTGTCGATCGATGTCCGTCTGAAGGAAGGGGATTCGCTGATTCACGACTGTCATGTCCCCGGTCCCCGGCACGGGATGGGGGCTCCGGGACGATTATACCCACCAGATCGTCCGAGGGGACGGGAGGAGAAGAGGAGGAGCCATGAGCCTGAAACAACAGGGCTATAGATACGCCGTATGTTACCCTATCGTTGGGAGAGGCAAGAAGGAGTATGTAAGACCATCTAAAGATTCTGCGCTGTTTAAAGAGGAGGATTCGAGGTGAGGGAGAAGGAGGATCTTGGCCTCGTCTCATGAAAGAGAGTGTGGAATGTCAGCTGGACTTGGCAGAGGCAAACATGTTGACAGACTCGTTTAACATGTTGGTTTCCCTTGCTTTGCTGAAAAGATAGTATCACGAGACACACAGGCCAGCCAAGAGGCCATAAGCGGCGGCGGTTAAAGAAAGACCATAGACAACGGACGGCGTCTAACAACCCTCTCAGGCCCACCGACGGTGCATGGGTTTGTCTCACAGAGGAATGAATCCCAGCCAACCTTGGGTACCTCGAAGCATGCGGATGAGGCAGTTTCCGGCCAGACAGTCTTGGATACTCGTCATTGATGACAAGTCTCGCGACAATTCCGCTCCACCCGGGCGGCAACGAAATCGACGCACGCGACGGCGTTATGGTTAGTTACCCGCTGGGCCGTTTAAGCGGAACGACACACGATGGACCATCTGCTTCGCCATGATCCGAAACAGCCGAGGACTAGGGAAAGAAACGTCCCTCACCCCTCCAAAAGATGTCAGGTCAGAAGTCAAAAGCCTTTGATGGTAGGATCGACAAGGGCTCGTTGGAGGAGGGGATGGATGGTCTGAGCGGTGAGGGACGGGAGGGAGCGAACGAGCGGCTGTGGGGGAGGGGGTTTTAATCTATCTGGAAGCGCGGCGGTTGGGAGGTGCGGTGATGGTGGTGATGTGTAAGGACTTGGATGCATGTAGGATGGAGGGAGGAGGGGGGATAGAGGAGTTGACGGTGCCTACAGTGGTGGTGGTGGTGGTTGTTGTACTACCCGACGTCGTACATACAGCAAGTGCCTGCATGTGTTCCTTCCCTGACATGCTGACATGTTTCTTTTTTTTCTTTTTTTTTTCTTTTTGGCTGACTTGTTTGCATCCATCACCGTGTCTAGGAGAGTCAGTACTCCGTACCTGGCGATGGTAAAAAGAGTCAGTTACTCAACCTACCTAGTCATGACAGAGTGGATTGCTGCTGCGTTTCGTTTGCGTCGTCTCGTCCTTTCTTGGTGTTTCAACATCAGCCTGTCAAGCTCCCTCCCCCTAAGCCCAATCCAACGCCAGCCCAGTGGAGCCATATTCCCCTTTCAGTCGATCCAAAGGGGACCCCGATAACCAAACCAGAGGCTCTGCCCTCACCCAGAGAATCATAGCCTATCATCCCCTTCCCCTCCAACGCCCAGGCACAGGGACCGCCGCCGGACATCCCCCGCCCGACTCTCCGATTGGTCAGATGCACTGCCCTTCGATGCGTGACGCACGCATGGCGGCCCTTTGAACGAGCCACCATCGAACGTGTGCCTGGACCCGGGGAGGCAGCTAGCACCGGACGAAACGACCTCAGGAGAAAGGGGGCAAAGCAACGAGATTCAAACTTGACACGCTGATTCGCAGATTCGTCAGATTGACGGGGAATATTTTCTCTCCTGCAGGGACGCGGGGCGTGGTTTTTGGTTGTTTTAGCTGGTTTTACAAAATCGATGGCCTCTCAGACGGGAGTGGATATTTCTTCAAGAGAGTCAAGAGGGGGAGTCTAGACTTGTGTGAGGCAGAACCTTGAATCGGTCATCCAAGGGGGGAGGGGTGTATTATACGACTAAAACAAGAGCCAAGATACGGAGCAGAGTGAGGAAGGAAGGGGGGGAAAACGTTCATGGATGGGGACCAAAGAGGCGAAACAAATGAATACGGCAAGCACGGGGGAGGTAGCCCCATCAGAGACATTCCACCCTCCCGCCCTACCTAAGTCTCCCATCGCCGCTTCCGTATAGATATACCCGCATTCCCTCGTGAGGCTATCGTGGCTGTCCTCCTCTTCCCTTCTCTTCTTCTTCTTCTTCTTCCTCTTCCTCACATCTTCAGAAGTCTGGTACCTTCTGTGTCTCTCATTCTCTTTCTGCATTCGTCCATCTCGCCGTTCAATCCTTCCGGCAGCTGGCAAGCCGTTTTCCATCACTGTTGATTCAATCACATTCTCTTTCTTTTGCTTGGCTCTCCCCAATTCTCTCTATTGACTAGAGACGATTTTCCTTGGCTGCGCCATTCAACCACTCACTCTGCTTCCTATTGTTCTGCGCTCAATCAATTGGCAGCCATCCCACTCTCTCTTGGCCCGATTCGGACATTCTGTGCACTCGCCTGTCTTCCTATTCAGAGTCATTCTTGCTATATATACAACAGCTCCTTTGTTGTGTATCGTCGACCTCACTCAGCCGCCCGCGCACAGTCTCACACTCCCTCGCAAATCACATCAACAGTCGCAACTTGCGTCACAGTCCTTCCTTATTACCGTTCACGACTCAGAAACTAAACACCAGACCTGTTTCTATCCCGGACCTGTCTCGTCTCATCGTTGCATGCAGTGACTGGCTTCACCTCGCAACGACAACGGTTCACAGTCCAAAGACCTTCCTTTTCCTGCACGACAGACTTTGCACAAAAGTTACAAGAAAGCGAACTTCACGCTGCCATTCTCTCTCTTTTTTTTCTTTCCAGAACCCCAACGCTCAACCATGCATACTTCAGTCCTCACCTTTGGCCTTGCGGCCCTCCTCCAGAGTGTCGCCCATGCTCAGTACACCCTCGGAACCACCTACGACGCTTCCAACTTCTTCAGCACCTGGAACTTCTTCAGCGAGCCCGATCCGACCCATGGCTTCGTCGACTACGTTGATGCGCAGACAGCAAATGACGAGAGCCTAGCGGGCTTCGTCGACGGCGCCATCTACATGGGCGTCGACTACAAGACCAAGAACCCCCAGAACGGCCGCAAGTCGGTCCGCCTCCACTCCCAAAAGGCCTTCACCCACGGTCTTTTCCTCGCCGATATTGCGCACATGCCCGGCAGCATCCCCGGTGTCTGGCCCGCCTTCTGGATGTTTGGTCCTAACTGGCCCACGTCCGGGGAGATCGACATCCTCGAGGGCGTCAACACCCAGACTAAGAACGCCATCACCCTCCACACTGGCCCTGGATGCTCCATCACCAACGATGGCACTGCCCAGGGCACCTTGCTCAACAAGGAGGACTGCAACGCCGGCAACGGCCACGAGGGCTGTGGACAGTCCACCTCGGACAACCAGAACTACGGCGACGGCTTCAACGACATTGGTGGCGGCGTCTATGCTACCGAGTGGACGTCGGAGCACATCTCCGTCTGGTTCTTCCACCGCGACCGCATCCCCCAGGACATCTCGAGCGACTCGCCCGACCCTTCGACCTGGGGCAAGCCCCTTGCCCGCTTCAACGGCGGTTACGGATGCGACATCGACTCTCACTTTGCTGAGCACAACCTCATCTTCGACACTACCTTCTGCGGCGACTGGGCTGGTGCCCCCGAAGTCTGGAACAACAACCCCGAGACCTCCGCCCTGGGCGCCTGCGAGGACTACGTCGCTGCCAACCCTGAGGCCTTTAGCGAGGCCTACTGGCTCGTCAACAGCATCAAGATCTTCGAGCAGTCCTCCAACACCACCAGGCGGGCGCGCATCCCCAAGACCTTCACGGCCTAATCTCTGTCCCCACCCGCAGGAACTTTTCTAGAGAGGAAGAGAAGAAAGAAAGGAACACGCAAGTTTTTCTTTTCTCACGAGATACCCGAAGACAGTTTCATTTTTGTTTTGTTATTCCCATGGTTGGAGGTGGTTTGATCTGAAGAGGCGGTTCCGTTTTGGCATTTTGCTTGGGCATCGAGGGCGTTGGCATTGGTATACCGGACAGATACAACGAAGAGCCTAACAAGGTCTAGTTCGTTTTCTTTTTTTTATGTCACCTTCTTCGTATATACTTGAGAATCGGGATTTACGTGCGGGCGGGCTGTCGTTTCGAGGCGGCTTGTCAAAGTAGGTACTCAACGAAAAACGAGGTTTTGAGCATCAGGTCAATATTGTGCCGACTCTTGCTGTTTTTGTGATGTGTTGTGAGCTCTCAAAAAGGGGTATACCTAGGCACTTGACACCTGAGTATCCGTACCTATATTGTTGGCTTGAAGGGCTGAGAGGAAGACTCTTGGGTCTGGAACTTGACATTGACGGAAGAAGTGTAGTCTTGATCAGTTGCTATGTCTTAGTCAGCCACGTGCATCTCCAGGTCTTAGAAGTGGCTGCTTCAGAGCGAACTAGGTAATAGTAGGCGCTTGGCATTCAGTCCAAATTTCAGCTCTTTGCCAACTTGGTGTTGGAGAACTGGATGGTCAATCAGTGCCGCCGAGTGTAATTCAGAAGAAATCCCATTCAATGACAAACTGAAAAGGCCATGTGTCTCTATGGGTCTCGCTCTCCCTTGGCAAATTACCATAACTCCGTAGCGGAGTGGAACGGAAACGTAGTCGTTATGGCTGGAGATGATGTTGAACTGAATCGACGTCCTCGTTATGCATAACTAACATGCCTGCAGATTCTCTCCGCACCACCCACCCCCTCGGCTGTTGGACCCTTGTCGGGCTTTCGTTTTCCGGGACAATGAAGGGTTTGACGGGCGGGGATGGGAGGGGATTGTCGGGGGTATTGAAATGGAAGGCTGTGGTCCTCGGGGGGGGGGGGG
>JABFFI010000305.1:0-63735 GCA_013623725.1 Fusarium robinianum | reverse complement strand
GGGGGGGGTGTGGGGGAGAAAAGTCTTACCTCACAGAGTTGAGATATGCCATGGCATCCGTATCATCCTCAAATTCAGATTCTTCGCCCACGGGAATCGTCGTCGCGTTCTCTGCGCCCGCAAAGACATATTTCTGGCCCCAGGTCGGATCGATGCCAGAATTCTGATGCTGTCGCGACTTGGCGTTTTGCTTCTTTGATCGTTTCGGCTCAGGCTCTGGGACTTGGCCGTCGTCGATGGCCTTGAGGTTTCTCTTAGTGGCCATGTTTGGCAGCGTATTACTCGGTCTGTGAAGGGAAATGGGTGAAGGATGATGGGCTGTTCGATTGTCGAAAGCTTGAGATAGCTGCCTATGATCCTTATCGATAAGCGACCCACCCTCCATCCCGCCTTTTCGCGGTCTCGGACTTGGGAAACATCTTGAGAGAAGCTCCTCACCACTTACAACTTTTGAGTCAATCCCGAGTCTGAGACTCCTCCATGGTGAATATTCGACAATGAGGGTGGCTCTGGTACACCGCTTGTCATTGAAGACTCGGCCTATATGCGTAATTGCTCATCAATCGGCTGCTCGTGCGCCGTTGAGTATAGCATCATGTCGGTCACATAGCAGCTACAACCACTTTGTGGGCAACAGTATGTTCTCAATTCCTCCTCCCAACGGGATGGCTTCACTAATTGACCATTAACAGCTTCTTCCGACACACACCAAACTCCCCCCAAAGACACAAACCCCTTCACCCTCGCCGTCAAGGACAACATCGCAACCGCCGACTTCCCGACCCAATGCGCCTCTCACATCCTCTCCTCCCACCCCTCCCCCTTCGAAGCCACCATCGTCCGCCAACTACGCGCGCGCGGCGCCTCCGTCGTGGGGAAGACCAACATGGACGAGTTCGGCATGGGATCGCACTCTACGAATTCGGTCCACGGTGCTGTGAGGAACCCTCTAGCTGAGAGCGAGGACGTATCAGCGGGTGGGAGCTCTGGTGGAAGCGCGGTGGCCGTGAGGGTTGGTGATGCTGAGATTGCGTTGGGGACCGATACGGGTGGCTCTATTAGGCTGCCTGCGGCGTATACTGGGACCGTGGGATATAAGCCCAGCTATGGAATGATCTCGCGGTTCGGCGTCGTTCCGTATGCCAACTCCCTCGACACCGTCGGCTTCCTCGCCAACGAAGTCAAGCCCATCCACGACCTCGTCTTCACCACCGGCCTCTACCAAGAACACGACCCCAATGACCCAACATCCCTCTCCACCACCTCCCGAACCCGCTGCGCCCAATCCTCATCCCCTTCCCTCCCCGCCCTCTCCCAGCTCAACATCGGCATCCCCCTCGAATACAACATCTCCGAGCTCGACCCCTCCATCCGCGCCGCCTGGATCGCCGCCGCCTCCGCCCTCGAATCCCAAGGCGCAACCCTCGTACCGATCTCCCTCCCCTCCACCAAGGAGGCCCTCTGCGCGTACTACGTCCTCGCGCCCGCAGAGGCCTCCTCCAACCTCGCCAAATACGACGGCGTGCGGTACGGCAAGCGCGGCGAGGGAAGCGACGCCGTTGGGGAGACGCTTTATTCGGATACCCGAGGCGAGGGCTTCGGCGAGGAGGTCAGACGGCGGATCTTGCTCGGCACGTATAGCCTCAGCTCCGAGGCGATGGACAACTACTTCATCCAGGCGCAAAAGGTCCGACGTATGGTGCAGCAGGACTTTGATCGGGTTTTCAAGCTGGATAACCCCCTCTACGAGCCCGCGCAGTTCGACCTTAGCGACATGGCGGAAGCCACGGGCATGGAGGACAAGCGCGGGCCTCTCCAGGTGGACTTCATCCTCTGTCCCACGGCGCCGACGTTCCCTCCTCGACTGGACGAGATCAAGGCGCAGAGCAGCGTGGATGTGTACATGAATGATGTTTTTACGGTCCCGGCGAGTCTCGCGGGACTACCGGCCGTGAGCGTGCCGGCTGAGGTGGAGGGGAGTCGGTTCCCGGCTGGGTTGCAAGTGATTGGACAGTATTGGGATGATAAGAGGGTGTTGCTTCTCGCCGAAAGGCTGAAAGAGCTAGTAGCCGTGTGACAACATATTTTGTGTATATTAAACAGCGAGATGATGGATAATGATCATAAATGATAGACACTATATGTCATCCGAGGCGTAGCCATGCTTCGTCCATCATGAGGTTGCCTCACTTCTACTCTTAGTCATTCCCACATGTCCACGTTCGAATGCCCCCGTCGCTGCCTGTGTATCCCAAAGCACCTTCAACTCTGAGCAGCACAACCCCCCCCATCAACCACCCTGCCATGACGGGGGTTCCTGTGATGAACCATTTCCGTCGCGGTGAAAGTTCCCGCTCGATAAGCGAAGGCGGCTCGGCGCTTCTTTTTCGACCGCCTAGGCCTTGGCGCCTATTCCGTCGCTTTCGTAGATCTTTCAGGGTGTTCGGCCCGGTTATTTAGTGATTAGTCGTACTGCGTCTCTGCAGATCGGGCTCGTAATGATGAAGCCTCCGTGGGTGATGGTGTTTTCGTATTTCCGATAGCGCGACTGTCCAGCTCAAGGTGATCGACTGCGGGAGCGGCTGCGACTCCTGCTGCGGCTTCTCGATCCCTCTTCGCGATCCACGTCCATGCCGTCCCGATCCGATACCTCGCCGGACTCCTCTCTCGTGCCGTTCTCGCCGCCGTCGGCCGCATCCTCCTCCTCTAGCAGGTCCTCTAGGTCGCCGAGTGGACTGACCCTCGGCTCCAGAACCTCCAAGTCTTCCAGTACCTCCCTCTTCGGCATCTTCCACAGACTCGTACCACACAGTCGGTCCTTTGTCAACAGATCATCCACAAATTCATCCATAAACGTCAGCGCCACACCGTCCCTGCCCCTCCGCCTCAACTTCCGCCTGTCCTCCAAAAACGGCTCCAGCACCAAATACACATCTTTCGCCTGGCGCGTCAACCGAAAGTAGAAGCACGCCAGCGCGCGGAGGTACTTGAACGCCTCGCCCCCATACTGCAGATACTCATTCAGTATCGCGTCGCTGGGCGCGAGCTCGAGCAGCTTGAACGCTAGGCAGAGGAAGGGACTGGGCTTCTGCGTGACGCCGGACGTGCCGCCGATGAAGGACACGTGCTCGACGACGCGGTCGACGATGTCCGCCTCGTTCAGGGCGAAGCACTGCTCCTTGTAGAAGTACGAGTCGACGATGCGGTCCTTGACGGCCTTTTCCATGATGGTCGCTGGGTTGAGGCCGTTGGGCGCGAGGGAAGCGGAGGAGCCGCGCTCGTCGAGGAAGCGGCGCGCGTCGGCGTGAACGGTGTCGGGGTTTCTCGGCATGCTGGGCGATTTATGGGGGGATTGCCAATTGGCTGTTTGAGAGTTGGTGATGGTGGGGGTTGGAGATAATGGTAAGCTTGGTGTTGAAGAAAGAAGTTGGAGCTTGTATGAAAGATAAGATAAGGTTGTTGCTGTGCCAACTAAGTAAATAGTCCACTTACACCTCCTGTTCGGTGCACGGCGAGGTTGACGGCAGAGCTTCATAGCTTCTCGAATGCGATGAACTACGATTCGATCTAAATTATTTCCTTATCAGAGAAGACTCGTTCTTCTCTCGGGCTCTCAATAATGGCCAAATTACTCCTCACGTCGTCTCAGGTCCAAGTCATCCTCTCCGTCGTTGTCGGTCAGACACCCATTCCAACTTCCCCAGACGCATCTGCATCCCCATTCCAACCCACAGCACTCACTCACACATCTCTCTAGTCGTCATATGCACCTCGGCGCTGTTCTTCAGCGGCTACGTTATCCAACAACGCACCCTCCGCGAGCTCCGCGTCGCCATCCGTCCCAAACCAACCCGTCCCTCGCCAAAGGTCTACCTCCCCGAGCAATTCCGCACCACGACGATCAAGGTCCAAGATGGCACGCTCGCACAGTCGGAGGGAATGACAGCCATCGAGGAGGTCATTGAGGCGCGCCGCCAGCGCCTTCTGATCGAGGTGAAGGAGTCCGTTCCCGGAGGTCAGCTAGGCGGGGAGGTAGATCTGCCAGCGGCGAGTAAGAAGAATATCGAGATTGTGGAGCAGCTCAGGGCCAAGGTTTTGGAGAACATGGCTGAAGAGCCGGAGGTTGAGGCTCCGACGAAGGATGAGAAGCCTGTGAGTAGGGCTAAGAGGAGAAAGATGATCAAGCAGGAGCTTCAGAGGTTGGCGAAGGTGGAGGAGGGTTCGTACTACCAACGACGGATGTGGTAAATTGGACGTGGGCGAGGTTGATGGGTTATGCTGCACGAAGAGGTTATGGGTTTAGATCTGGTTTCATGATGTAACAGAAGCTAGCTGGCGTTGGTGTTTTTGCTGCGAGAGGTGTAGTTTCCTCTTGGGTTCGTTTATTTTGGTGTCTAGAATAGAGAAATCTCTGGTATTTGGATTGGATCCACATACTACAGCTCCGTCAGTTTCGTGATGCATTGCTATTGAATCCCAATGGTTTGAGCGAGTGTCTCTATCTCCAAGACTACATGTGAGACTCGAGCAACTTCTTCAGTGACCAGCATACCAGATACGAAAAGAAACAAGTTCATCTTCACGAAACAACAAGCCATACGAAATTAACACGCTTTAAATTACCCATCGATAGACTCATTCCCCATCTCGAAATAGAACATCTCCCATTTCGTATCCCCCCTTGCCCAGCCCTACCACCACCACCTCCATCCAAACGCCCAGACCTCGTAACCGACAACCTCGCCACCCTCAACGACGTCATCCTCACAACCAACCCCCCCTTGTCACATCTCACACAATCTCCGCGCTCTACGGAGGAAGTAGGTAGGTACGCGACCACAAGAGACAACTACGTTTCAACGTCGCAACGGGCGGACGTCCGGAGCCTCAACATGAGAAATCGGCATCCCACCAAATGCCGATATCTCCGACCCGTCGTCGTCGTCTTCGTCTTCGTCGACATGCCACACACGACCAGAGTGAGTGCTTACTTTGCTGCGCCTAGTTGGACTGCGACGTTTGTTTCAAACCCCCGCGAAGACATGGCATCCCAGCCTAAAATGACTTGTGTTGAAACATCCTCCTGAAGCCCGCTGACGTTTCCTCCATCCCATCCATCCCCCCAATTCAGCCCCGGACCATCCGCATCAGGTTTCTTGCTTGAGCCTGTCTTATCTCTTGGTTACCTCACTCGGCAATCCGTCCGGATACCGGTAGAGCAAACCCAATGTGTGTCGCATCCCGGTACCCGTCCACGTTTGCCACAAATTCCAACCCGGTGTGGATGGGTGTGTTCGAAGTCATTCCCGCCCTGCCATGTTTCGTTCGCCTTCTCCCTCCCCTGAAGTCTAAGCCTCGCTATGTATGTACCTCTCGTCGTTTTCGCCATTCTCCCGGGCGAAACACCCCCACGGAATGTCTCTCTCAATTTTTTTTTGGTTTTTGCCTGCCTGAGTCCTAGGTAGTTGCACGTGGTGGAATTCATTAGCAAGGGGGTCGTGACACTTTTTTGCAAAAACCGAGACATCTAGGGCGTAGCGTGCCTCATGTGGCCTTCTGTAAGTACCAGTAGGACTTCGTAGGAAACAATTGTGAGAGTCACTTCCCGTGTCTCAATGGTGTAAGTGACATTCTTCCCAGTCACGCGGCGAGCCCGCAACCCGTCCAAAGCGTCCTTTATTCGCGTAAACTCCGAGCCCGCAATCTCGGCGACTGAAGGGTTTCCCGCTTCCGACCGTCATGGGCGTTGCAGATCCCCCAAGGTTCCAGAAGCAATGCGAGAGAAAAAAAAAAAAAAAGAGCATGGATTTGTCAGACGAGCCGCACTTCCGCGGGCGCCATCCATGGAAAAGAATCGTCCCGAAAAGAACAAGAGCTTAATGAGTTTCAAGACGCCCTGAAATTACCGTCAAGGACCTAAATGTTGACAAGTGCCGTGAATGGTCCGTCACCACGTAATCCTTTTCTCTCCGTTTTAAGGTTTCTCCGGGTATTTGGGAACAATAATTCATTTGAGAAAGCCAGGGACCAGGGGGCCATAAGGCTGATGGAAATTGACGATGATGTGTTCAAATTGTAGCCCAGGGTATCGAGCTCGGTGAAGCCGTGGTAGTGGAGAAAAACAGACCAGGCATCAAGCGAAGGCGAAAGATGGAGAAAGCAAACATGACTGGGTTACGAGATTTGGCGTCGTCACGAAGATGGAGATGATCGTATCCATAATTGTTGATGTCATTAGGGTTTTCTTTTTTTTCGCGTCTCCATAGAGATTGTGGAGGTTGTTGAAATTTCCTTGACAAGCATCACCATGCAATCTGAAATAAAGTCAGAAATGGGGCTGGCTGGCTGGACAGGCTGACTAGTTTTAGGCATCATAAGCAATAGACGGTGCACGATTGATGAGGCTGCATATTGTGGAGACGGCAATAGATAGTATTTTTGGCCATTGTAATAAGCCGTTGGTAGTAGTATAGTAGAGAGAGAGATTGATGAGAAGGAATTGCCGCCACCAGGTGTTGGCGTGTTGTAGTAGGTAGTGTAAGGATAAGGGTAAGGTAGTAAGAAAGGTGTGGTTAAGGTAGTAAAGTAGTTGGTGATGGTGATGAGGTTGTACAAAAACAAGAGAGTCCGTGATTCCCATAAAACACATATTCGTGGATCAGTGTCCAGTCCCAGTCCCAAGTCGCTTTTTGTGCATGCCCAAATAAACAAAGAAAGTCCCAAGGCATCGTATGCCGGATGACACAGTAACTCCAAGCCGCAGTACAATAATAAAAAGAAGTATTTCAGTCAACCTAGCCCATGTAAAGGAAGGTGAGAGGGGGTAAAAACAGGTATCTCAAGAAGAAATAGAAAGAAAAAATAACCCAGTATGCCAGAGGCGACCAAAGCCCGTCAATGTCATTCTTCCCGTGTTGTGCGCACGCATGAAAGAGAAAGAAAAGAAGCAGTGTGATAATAAAACGAAGATATGGGGTATCGAGGAAATCATAAGACATGCTAAATGTGAGGAGTAGTGCTAGTAAAGGAAAGAGAAGGAAAGTTGTTGGAGATATCCAAGGTTGGATAATTGTGGTTTGTTGCTTTAGAAGCTTGCGCGCTCAACCTCCCGGGAGTTCTCAATGTCTTCAGCGCGGAAGACAATGCCACGGCGCTTCCATCCTCCGCGACGGATATAGTTGTCGACGGAGTCAAGCGAGCGCATCGGTGGTCGCTTGGGAGCGGTAGGGCGGGAGGAGTAAGAGACGTTGAGGGAAAGTGATTGAAGAGCCGAAGTGCGGCGGGAGAGGCGGCGCATCTCAAGTACGGAAGCGTCGTCATCCTCATCCTCAGAGTCCTCGGATTGGGTGACTTCGTCGGAATCTTCGTCGTCGGAGTCGGGGAATTGGTCGAGGGTCTGGATAGTAGACTCAGACCAGCGCGAGCGCGCCATAGGCGGTCGCTTGGCCAGAGTGGCAAAGAAGTAATCCTGGGGCTCCTTGCACTCCTCATCCGCATCGTCCATAGGGCTCACATGCGGGGGGAGGACCATCTCGGTAGGCTGCTCATCGGCCACTTCTCGCTCCAGGTACTCCTCCTCGTAGACATCGACACCGTCACTGCCACCGTAGAAGACGGGAGCAGGCTCGTTGACCCGGATGAATGGGCGCTCGTATAGTCGAGGTGGTGCTTGGAAAGCCGGGTGAGAGGCGAGAGGGTCGATCGAGGGTCGGGCGGAGGTCGGTGTGCGAGAAGTGGGAGTGAGGATGGTGGGAGTTGAAGCGGCGGAGATGGTGGAGGAGGAGGAGAGAGAGCAGCCGGAAGAGAGTGAGGAGCCGGAGAAGGAGACCTTGCGGATATGAAGGTCGCGAGGGCGGCGAGACGACTTGCGTCGCTGACTGAAGCCGTGTAGAACGTGCATTGTGGTGGTTGTAGTGTGTGGTTTGTGTGTGTAAGTTGTTGTAAGTGAGGGAGACGCTGTTGGTCTTATAGTCGAACCTTCGATACCAGCAATACAATTAATGCCAGTAGTCGGGATGCTTCTCGAGAGAATTGGTATGAATTCCGAATCGATGTCGAGATAGCGGGGGTGTTGGTGGTGGTGGTGGTATGTATTAGCCTCGAGTCGAGAGGAATGGAGAGTGGTGATAGTTTGAGGAATTAATAAGACGGTAGACTGGCTCGTCGAAAGATTATAATAGGCATCAGCAATCCAAAGTCCTGGATGTCTGACTGTGCTGTTGAAACGAGTACGCCTCTTGTCATCTTTCAGGGCTCGTAAAAAAAAGGCGAGGTGACCGGGGCCTCGTACTCTATAAATAAAAGAAGACGAGGTCGGGAATTGGTGTGTGAGGGAAACGACAACGACGAGGTTTAGCGTGCGATGGACGTCATTCTGTCCGCCGACCGAGCCGAGCCTGCTCCTGCCACTGCAGGTCGGTGTGAGCAAGTCTGAGGTACGTACCTAAACCTCACTTGCGGATCCTCCTCTGGGCGGAGTGGGGACCTGGAGTCAGCCAAGATGCAGGTCCTGTTTTTGTGGCCCCACTCACACTCGCAGGTACAGCTGCCCCACCGTGCAGGTCCCAGGGGTGGGGAAGGCCGCTAGGCAGTGGTACGTACCGGTCAGAACTTGGCGTCGCTGAGGTGGACTTGGATGGGAGGTCAGGCACCCGGGGCGGAGTGACATCCATCTCGCCCAGCCCCGCTTCTTTTCAGCCCAGCAGACCTACCAGCGGTCACCATTCGCACTTTCGTCCGCCCTCCCTCTGGTCCTGCCTGCTCCTCACCAGAAAAGTCACTCACACAGTCAAGTCAGTCACACGGAAACTCGCCTGTCTCACAAAGAGATGGACTCCAAGACATCGGCCCCCGCTGATCCCCTCTCCCCTGTCAGGCTGTGACCGCTGCGACCCGGCCTGTTCCTAGATTCATCGGGATCCCGTGGAAAAGCAGGTACTCTCGGGTACCTGAATCAAATCGTACGCTTTTCACCTCTCTCTCGCTTCCCTGCACACAAACTCGCTCGTTCCTGGTGCCTGTGTGTGTGTGTGTTCTGCCTCTCGCTCAAACCCGCCCGCCCTGTTTGTTTCTTCCCGACTTACACGAGCGCCCGCCCTCAGAGAGCGAGATCTACCTACTGTATGCTCCGTAAATTATCTACGGGATATTTTCTTCTTCCTTCCCACCACGTAACCCTACTATCGGGAAACTACCGTAGACCGCCTTTCTTTTGTCTGGCTTCAGGTTTGGGTTGGGGGAGGGAGGGGCTCCTCTTCTTCCCGTAAAGCTTCAAAGCCCCGAAGCCTCCCAAAGCCTCAAAGGTGCCCGCCCGCTACAACGCCGTCGCCTAGACTCTTTTCTGTCGCCCCGGTGCGGTGCCTGGTGCCTTGTTTGCTGCGCGTCGGTCCTTCTTGTGCCTGGTGCCTCGCGACGCCTATGCACGCCACGCAGCAATTCATTCCCGGGCCGGCTTGGAAGCCTCACGCCTATCACTTACGGATACATACAGTACGTACAGCCCACTCACAAGAAAGAAAGAAAGAAAAAAAAGAGGGACATCCATCCCCCAGCAACCACCAGCTCTTTTTTGTGAGAGAGGACCTACGCACACCTGCATTCAAACCACCTGGGAAACAGGCCTCTCTCAAGCTAGACCCCTGCTCCGGGGTCACACGCTGTCAGTTGCATCGGGGCTAAGAGGGTTAGCCTTGGACAAGGAGGGCCTAGCCTGGATGAGCACAACAGCAGTCACACAATGACTGACAGATGAGTGATGGGGGAAAAAGAAAAGAGGACGAGTCCGAAAAAGAAAAAGAAAAAGCAAATCCCGGAGGTCCGTGCCAGAGGAGATTCCGGTCCAGAACTCGCGGCAGGGCGAAGGAAAAACGTGTCTTGAACGTGAGCGTGAGCTTGAGCCTTTCTGTTGTCTTGTCTTGCGTGCCTGGGATAAAAACGTTTCCAGTATCTGTACGGAGTAGGTATTGTTTCAACATTGCGAAGATAACGGAAACATGTGAGCAGGTAAAAAAAAATGGAGACCTGTTCAGGTCTGACTCCGTATGAAGTACGAAGTATGTAGGTACCTTGTAGGAAGATCACCAGGAGGAGGCAACGTACAGACAGGGGATATCTCTCTGGTGCGTCTGCATTGTAGATCTATGATGCAGAATTGGACCGATACCTGGATTAAATTGGCTGTGTATGTAGTACGGCAGTGTAGGCGTCGTTGATTTGCTAGTTGGAGGGGACCTAGGAATCGACTGCATGCTGCTACACAACCAACCAACCCAACTCAATACGGCGTCGTCCATCCTCCAGGATACGAGTTGCTTGTACTGCCACCATATGCAGCCATACCTGCTTCGATGTGCATCTATTCCCACCTCTTCATGTCCCCCCTCTACGCCATCAACTTACCTACTCCCACCACGTTTCGCCTCCATTCCCAAGGAACCTCGCCTCCCCCTTTCTCCAAAAATGCCAAACCAATCAATTAACCAACCAGCCAGCCGTGTCCCCCCCCCTCCTTCGTTGCGAATTCCCCCGTTAAACTCGCATGGCTTAAACTCTCAAAGTGTCCCCCTCCCCCCCCTACGCCCCCTGGGGAACGTGTTGTAAACTGTAAATTCAACCTCTTCACCGCTTCCCGCAAGCCTCACGACCAACACAAAAAAAGGTCTCGCCCTTGCGTCTTTTGGGGGCGGGCACGGCTCGGTTCAAAGGCCGTCTGCCAAGACCAACCAAAAGAGAGAGAGAGAGATGGGTGTTGGGTGAGCGGTGGGGTGGTGCGCCGCCGCATCTCGCGATGGGGGTTGTCTATCCCGTTTGCGTCGTTGCTGCGTGCCTGACCCAGCTGGGTTGATTGATTGATTGATTGATTACCTAGTTGTTGGACCCCGTAGATACTCCGTACCTTGGTTAACAAAAGGTTGTCCATCGGAGGATGGGGTGCATCACTCCGATGAGTAGTGGAGAGTTGAGATCTCCGTCGATCCTAGCACGGAGGGACAAAGGAAAGAAAGAGGGCTGGGTGATAGGTAGGATGCGGATGACAGCTGTGGATGCTCTGGTGGATTGCTGTGGATGTTGGTTTGACTTGCATCGAGCTGGATCTCGTCCTCGTTGCTTTTGCTACCACACTTTGATGGGCAGGGAAACCAGAGGGCAGATACGGTACGCTACGAAGTACTACCGTAGGCAAAGTCCGTAGCTTCTCCTCGGAGCGAATTCGCCTGGGGTACGTCGAGGACTACCTCATGTGCGGCGTTGAGGCGTCTGTATCACACACAGCAACATCTAGCCTGTGATGCCATCCTCACCTGCATCTTGCATGACACTATCCCCGAAAGCATCCCCCAGCTCCGTCCCTCCCCATGCCCGTCTCCCCGCGACAGAGAGAGTGAGAGAGAGAGAGAGAGAGGGTCCTCTCGTGCAAAAAAGCAAACTGCCACTATGTACCGTACCTCTTGCATTTGGAATTTTGGCATCTGCAAGTCTGCTTCCGCGAGAGACTCTGCAGCTGATGCACGCTGCAAGCCCTGGCCGAAGAGGAAAAGCAACATGCATTGTACCCTTTTTTGTTTCCTTTTTCGTTTGTCCCTGGTAATTTTCCTGGTAATTTTCCTCGTTGGGTTCTTTTGAGGACTGGCTACCCTATTTGACAGACATTCAGCATACTTGACTACTAAAGGAAATAGTTTCAAGAATGAATATCTAATAAAATAAAATAATATATTTACTTATTCCTTCATTGGGCTAATCCAGATATTCTCATACACTACAGTGCATACCCTAAACAAGCAAAATGGAGTATCAAATAGCCCAAGCTGGTCCATCAAATAACCAGTCCCTTTTTTTTACTTTGCATTTCACCTTGACGCAGATGGGAATGAATGAATGCATCGGAATGAATGCATGCATGGGCCACCGCCGTTCCAAGATGGGCGACAACGCGGGAGAGGCTGTCAACGGAGGCCCCGCGATGGCAGCCAGCCACACAGATGGCGGTTACAGGGCTCCCCCCAGGTGAGATTTGATCCATAATGTCATGTATGAGTTGCAGCATGTCAAGTACCGTAGGAGGCACGGTGGGTAAATGGCTTTCGTGAACCGCGGTGAACGCCGTGAATTTCAGGTTCTGAGTCTACACACGGGAAGGGGTGGATGATTCCCGTCACCAAAATGTCTCTCCTCCCACTACCGGGATCTCTCAGCTGCCGTGAATACGAAATACTGGAGATCCCAAAAAAAGACCCATTCATTCCTCCCTGCCGTTTCTACAGCCTGAGTGTCTACAGTACCTTACCTTAGTACGTGTCTACAGTAGTGCGCGCGGCCAGTACGGATACGCGAAGTGCCGATCAGTCTACACACAGGTCTCAGGACACAGGAGAAGACGCAGGGTCCTTCGTTTCCGACATGGGGCTTTGGTTCTTCAGGTGGCGAGGAATGACGGTGATGGGTGGGGAGAGAAAACATCATTATCATGCTGGAGATGTCCTCATCGCGTTGGGTTGGTGATGTCTTGGCATGCGAAACTGGAGTGATGGACGGGGCCCAAAAGTGAACGGCCGTTGACGGAGATTGTGCGGCTCCAACAATCGTGAGCCCCAGCTTGTCATGCACCACTAATCAGAAAGAAAAAAAAAAAAACTTGGTCTCAATGGATTGAGGCTCCAACTGGTGCCTGAGATTGTGTTTGGCGGCCGCAAAATCCTGTTGGAACCGGACAACGCAAATCACCCTCCCTGCCATAGGATTACGTCCATCATGGATGATGGCTGTAAGCATGGAATAGTACGTAGTCGTTATTGTAGTTGTACATTGAAGGATCAATAAAAAAAAGCGAACAAAGAAATCCCATCCAGAGCCACGGATCCCAGCTCCCTGTCACTTTCACGGTCGGTCACCCTGGAGATTGTCCATCAATCCAATAGTAACCGCCCATCATCATCTTGGCTTCACATCCAGCTCCCAACTCTTCGGACGTGGCTTTTTGGCAGCCAGCCATCACAACATCCTCAGCCATCCATCGCCGTCCATCGCCATCGCCATCGCCGAACGGATCCAGCGCACTGGATCCCGGGAGCCATCTAGATCCCAGCCGTTGCCATGATGGAGAGAGCAAAGGAAAGAAACATACGCACACACACAAAAGGAAAGAAATTGGCGAGAATTGTTTTTTTCTTTGCTTCTGTGACCCAGACTCGCTCGCATCTAGATTACCTACCCAAGTAGGTACTCCGTACGGGAGTGCAGCGATTCCACCGCGCCGCTTCCTGCGCTATCAATTCTCATATTGCCGCGTAACAATCTCATCGGGGGATGAGGGAAGAAAAAAGAAAGCAAATAGGGCTCGGAAATTTAGAGCATGAGCGTGCAGCGCAGCTGTCATCGGCCACGGCGAGCATGACGGATTGGGAAGTGAAGGGATCCGGGGTCATGTCAAGCTTACGCAGTATTGAATTTTTTAATTTATTATTATTATTATTGTTATTCTGCCTTTTGTTGATGGGATATTCCTTTTCGTGATGATTGATGGTCGGGCATCAGAAACTACTTTGTCTGGCTGGTTTAATTGATTGCGCATTTGCCAGCCACCAAAACGGACTCAAGTCTGGACCTCCGATGCCCTGGGGAATATCTCACCCAGCACCCACCGGAGATGTCCTTGTTCAGCTCGCCCTGTGACACCTGTCTCACGGTAGACCGTCGTCGTTATCGTCTTCTTTTCCAGGGACCTTTTTTTCCTTCAAAGACTCGTGGCTTGTATTGAATGGCGTGGCTGTCTTTCTTCCTTCCTTCCCCCCTTGTCCTTTCACGCGCGAGTCTTGTCGATGGATGGCCTCGGGTGTCAGTTGTCAGTTGTCGGATTTTCTTTTTTAATTGAGATCCTTAAATGGGGATGGATCGAAAAATGAGCTTGGGGGGGACGGACCTGGCACAGCTGAACCCCTCCCCCCCTAGTCCTTTCGTCTGGACCGGACTGAGGCTTGGAAAAGAGAGAGAGGTCGGGCCACACCAATTAACGACAACAGCCAATACCCGAGTTTCTTGGCACACTTCTACTTTGGGGGAACGGTTCGGCCATCTTAGGGTTAGTCTGGGAGAACAGGCTTACCCTAAACACGTTGTGGGAGGGTTCGTGTTGGTGGTTTGCGAGGGTTGATGTGCAGGTCACCTGGATCGGATAACACGATCGAGTGTGATTGTGATGTGAAACTCGAACCTGGCCTGTTGGGCTAACCACTTTGTTCACCCTGGTCTCCTTCTTTAGGTTGTCGATCCGGAGTTGGGATGGATGAATGAATGAATGACTCTTCAAGTCCGCCTACCCCGAACCGTTGTCTGTACCTTGAGGTACTTGGGTGACTTGGGGCTCACTGCGGAGCATCAAGCCCGTCCAAGAAGACCTATGCTCTCAAGTATGCGCGCTGATGCTTTCTTACACACCACCACCGAAACTGATAGTCACGATCATCATCGCCCCCTTCAATCCTGACCTCACCAGATCAACTGCGATGACATACTCCTCGTTCCTGAAGCATCTCTCCTCTCCCATTCCCTATCCCAATTGGACACAACCCCTCTTTCATCATCCCCCCCTTCGATCCATACCCTCAAACAAGTAGCTCACGCCAACTCCCGAGAACTCATCATCGTTCCTCGGTTCGGTTCCTCACCTCTTTTTCGCCTCCCCCTTGACATGATCCCCCCCCCGAAACTCTCGCGCCATGTCCGCCTGCTTAATCCCCTGACGATCTACACCGTCTTCTCCCCCCTCCCACTCCGCTCCAACTCAAACCCATCATCTCTTTATCCCCCATCACCCAATAAGGTCTCTCTCGCGTCCTCCCGCTATTTGGTGTGGCGCTCAGGCCATCCAAACGCCCCAGCATTTCCGGGCCGCTACGTCAACCGAAAAAAGAGGCCATTGCATCGCCCTATCCGCGATCGACTCGACGCCACGAACTACAAAGGGAGAGAGAGAGAGAGAGAGAGGTGCGCGCCCAGACACACGGAGCGCGCACTCCCGCTCGATAGTGGGCTCGTGGCGCGTCGCCTGATAGGATGGCGAGACCTACCTAGACAACGGGCTTTCGCTGTATTGGGCCAAAGCTCCGGGTTTACCTCTTGATCTTTCTCCTCGGCGGGCGGTGTGCAGGCACGCAGGTTAAAGTGGTGGGTAGTTAGTTGATGGACCATCACTTTGTCAGGCCCCTTGGCCTTTCCCCAGATCGACCATGTCCGGCCAACCGAGCTCGTTTAGTTGTAAGCTGGATGGTCTACCCAAGGGAGGACAGGGCAAGGCTGATTAGTTATCTGCAAGCTCTTCAACTAGGTATGGACGGCGTAGCCCGTGCTCTCGTCGTCGTCCTCATTTCTCTTCGGGCCGGGACAGACTAATTAACGGGATCGATCGAGGATTGAGAGAGACGGACGGGAAGAGAGGCTAGGGCGAGCTGATAGGTGAGCTGCAGGGGCAGTTGTCAACGTGACCAACTTGGAAGGCTAGGGGAGGGGGGAGGGAAGTGGTGTTGTAATCATCATTGTAATCATACAAGGCGTCCATCCTACATAGGTAGTAGAGACATGCTAATGTACAAGTATGTAGGTGGTAGTCGTAGCAGGAGATGAGCACAACTAACACAGGATACCCCAACCAGGTGTGTGATGCTCATGTCGCATGCACCTCATCACAGCGAGATACCTACATACATAGGATGCGGTGTATCGAGGATCCCTCCCTCCCTCTCTTCCTGATCCAAAAAAGAGGAGCATCCCTGATGCGATACCTAGGTATGTGTGCGCGTGTGATGCCATGCAGAGTCGATCACTCACATTGCGCAGGCCACAAGACTATCCACCCACCCATCCATCCATCCATCCACCTCGTTGGATTGTGAAACAACCGTCCGCCACGAGCCTGGGATCCAAGGATCGAGCATGCCATGCACTCATCGAGGTGCTGTCATCACCATTCTTCCCATCGTCAATAGGTACCTATCCCCGCTCGGCGACTTTCATCCCAACCATGCACGCCGGGTTCAACCGTGACGTCGCGGCTGATCCCTTGGACTCGAGACAGTCTGAAACATCGTACACCACCACCACCATCATCATCGTCATCAGCTGACCGCCTCAAGAGTTGGCGATTATCATTTTAAGTAAAACCAAAAAAAAAGACAAAATAATGTCACTGCCTTAACGCCAGATCCAAGATACTAGTTACCGGATACCAATGGTCCCACCCTGAATTGGCCCTTGCTTCCCGATTTTATTTTCTGGCTTGCTCTCCGTTATCATGACGCCCGGTTTCAACGTCAGCGGCCAGTGACACGAGAGTCGCAAGCGATGACGTCCCGTATCCAACTGCATCGCCCTCTCGATCTCGATCTCGATGTCATGCGCAAGTGAGGGCACTCATAACCTCACTCACAGAGTGCCATCATTCTCACCAGGGAGTCGTTCTACGCGCTTCTGCTCCCAATCCTCTAGATCTCTACCAGCTAGTCTCTGTACCCCCCCATCAAAGTCAGTAAGTCATGTCGCATGTCGCATGTCGCACCGAGGCCAATTGGCCCCAATTCAAAACTGCCGGATGTAGTAGACGCACGTAATACTCCTCCTTCATGTCCACCTTCCTCGGGGACCGGCGCACGTTGAGCTCCTCGTCCTTGGTCATCTGCCGGACCTTTCGGTCGTAGCGTTCGTATCGCACGGCGGCGGCGGGGGTCAGGACGAAGGACCCAGCCACGATGACGGCCATGAAGGGGAGGCCGAACATGAGGAAGGGATGCTTGTTCATGATGGTGCGGTAGCGCATGCCGATGGAGTTCATGTCGGCCGCAGACCGGAACTTCTTGCTCTGAAAGCCCGTCATCTTGGCGGACCGTGCGGGTTCGGGGTGCTCCGGGCTGTTCGGTAGGGCGGTTGGTGTGTGGGAGGTGCCGGGGGTGCCGGGGGTGGGCGTTCGGCGGTCGGTCGGTCGGTCAGTCGGTCGGGGGCGCCGTGAGATTGGAGGAGTGACAGCGAATTGAAGCTATCGTGACAGAGGGAAGGGTAGGATAGTTTCTGCGACTCTGCGATGTGGGGTACCTTGTGTGTGATGGTCGTAGATGGTGGGCTGATGTACAAGGGTGGTTGCGTCTGGCGCAGTAGAAAGAGAGAAGAGGGAATTACTGTTATGGCCTTGGGAGATGCTTACGAAAGGCAAGAGTTTGATTTGATTTCGGTTGTCATGTTGGAGAGCCGAGTCGGACGAGATCGCGGCCGCTATGAGGCGTTGAGCGGATGATGGCCAGTGCGCGTTTATATTTTCCCGGCCTCCATTAGTTACCTACTTCACCATTGGGTTAGCTAATACTACTCCAGGTCCGTTATTTTCTCCAATTCCCCACCAAAAACTTCCCATTGCCCTGTCATGGAATTCTCGTTTTCGACGACTTACACCATCACGGACCAACACTAAACACCAGACGAACGCCGCTTTCCTCTCTTCAGCCTCATGGTGCCAGAACCCACGGCCTTCTGCAGGAACAAGGGTTCTAAGAGAGAGAAAAAACCCACGAACTCCGTCAGAAGTACCGCATTGTACCACACTCACCACGTGTCGGTAACCCCATCTGCCAGAAGGACGGGCCCATACTCGCGTTGAGCTCAACTCAGGGCCTGTGATGAGGACCCCGAATTACGACTACCTACTCCGCTCCGTACAGACCTCTTCCTCTTTTGCCCGGCCCATCCTGGGGAACCGCTGTCACCAACTCCACCCGCTTGTGACAGCTCGCTCGCGTGACCGCCTCGTCTTGTGCATGCTTCTCGAACTCGCAACATCCTGACAACTCGCCGGCGGTTCCTGCCCTGTGCTTCATGGCGCCGTCTCATGTCCCGAAGACGGACCCGAGTGCACGGTGATGCTTCGGTATTCGAGAATAAAAAAATTTTCTTCTACGGGCGCGCACGGTGGCACGGCCGGACGGCGGCACACAAGACTCTCAAGTCGTCGGGAGGGAAGAAATTTTACTACCCAGGCCCCTGTTCACGTCGGAGATTTTGGTCTGATGGAAGTGAGGCCGTGATGTGATGTGTGAGGGCCGAGACCTCGATACGTACGATGGAGGATACTGACAGACCAACAAATCACGGGAGACTTGACTGTAATCTAACCACGTCTTTAGTCCTCGGCAAAGAGGAAGGCCACATTGTCGTTTTTGCTTCAAGTAGGTATGTAGGTTGTTGAAGCCGTATCTACTTCAACATGTGGCTTCCATATGGCCGTCCCGCCTACCCTACATTGGCCAAAATTGAAGTCTCGCCATTGTCAGTCTACCTCCGTCCTGGATGGTTAGTCTGTTGGTGATGGGTCATGTGCATGGAAAATACATCATGCTTCCAGTGGTGAGAGCTCCCCTGCATGGTGCCTGTATCTATCACTGCCAAGACGCCCGTCGTGACGGCTGAGCGGTGTGATGATGATGTTCTGTAAATGTCATCCAGCGTGATGAGATTTCATTCAGTCGAGAAGTCGATGTGACCCCAAAGACACTATCGCACGATTGGAATACCCCCGGACTCGAAACGTCCTCCAATAATACCCTGCATGACATGGCCACAGTCGGAGAGATCCCACAAAGACTCTCCGGACTGGCTCGGTATTCCATGCGCAACCAATATATTCCAGTCGCCTTACAGACAGCAGCATTTAAGAGTGTAGAAGAAGAAGTATCCTTGCTAGTGATATACTAGAAATACATTCAGTGTGACCCAACTTCATGCGCATGTTGCAGTCAAGCTGCCCTAACCTCTAACAAGACGAGAAGCTCACAGACGGGAATTCTACACTGAATTAACCTGTATAGATGAATTCGAAAACCTTTAAATTGGTGCCAAGTATACAAGTTTGATTGATGCAAGCTCGTTTTTTTGCTTCTGTGAAGGAAGTGTCTTGATGCAGCAACTCGACAGCTACGACATGCAGGTAGTCTAACTTGTGCTTGGCGAATAGTAAGAAAAAATGAAAACCGTTTCCATGTAACCAAAGAGATGCAGTGACTTCTTTATAGTTCCTGTACCTCATCACATTGTTGTTGGACAAGGCAGTTGTCGTGACACCGATGCAGTTACAACGGAAGCGTCAATAACTCGGTATGGCTGCGATACCACGTAGCACAAAGATTGAAAGGTTTCATTTACATGCATTCTGCGTGTAAACGGAAGGAGAATCGACGAAACAGGAACTGAATCCTCAATGTGCCATTGGTTTCCAGGCAGCAGTTCTCATGATACGATGAGCCGGGGTTGTGAAACGGTCGCTGAGTTGGGTTGTCAACTCAGCCACCGTGTACGTCCTTCTTCTTGACTAAGACTAAAGAAAAGAGACAATTTCTGAAAACTCGAGTATGAGTAATTTGAAATTGTGCTATGTGGTATCGTTCATAAGCGAGGGAAGCGAAATACCTTGGTTGTGTTTCGTGGTGACTTGGGCCTTGTCGTGGTAAAGCTGGCTGTAGGATTGGCACGTGGAAATGGAGTGCTGTGTGTAGTCTGATTAAGGGTTTGGCGATATCTTGTGCTCTGTGTATTCGAAACGTTGGCAGGGGATTTGAGATGAAGGGAACGAAATAGGAGGTGAGGTGCTGACAATCGAGAAACATCAGTGATGCTTGGTAGATATATCTTGGCCCTGCAGTTTAGGGTATTCTCAAGAAGGACCTCCTTCAAAGGCAATAACTAGTTGTCTGGAACTTCCACGTATCTATCTCAACCATGATATCTCAAGCCCTTATCCAACTGCTCCTCATCTCCTCCGCCTCAGCGCTGCAAGTTCCCAGCAACGTGCGCACCTTCTACAACGAGCTCAAAGCCAAAGGGACATGCACCAACAAACTCGCCAGTGGCTTCTTTGACTCCAAGTTTGATGATGGAAGTAAGCAGCTCCTCGTTCTAGTGCAACCAAACCCTCTACTTCACACTGACGCTTGTAGAAACGGCGTACTGTGGCGATCGCATTTCTGACTATGGAGTCGTGTATCTCCAAGGCGAGAAGGGGACGTTTTCGAACATGGACGTTGACTGTGATGGTGCGCAGGGAGGTCCTCAGGATGATGGACGGTGTGGTGAGTCCACGACGACTATTCCGACGACGTCGATTCAGTATATCGTCGAGGGATACAACGTGGGAATTAGCGACCTCAACCCTCACGAGCACTCGTTCGTGGTTTTTGGGAACTCGGGGTCCAAGCCTGGCTGGAACACTTTCGACCCTCGTGAATACGGTGTCCAGAAAGCTAGCCTCATGGCCGTCGTGTGCGGTGACAAGATGGTACTCAGATCCGCAACCAACCACCAAGCCCAGGAGAAGAATGCTCAACTTACGTGGATCTAGTTCTACGGGATCTGGGGCGACTCCAACGGCGACCACGGCGAGCGCGCCAGCGTTGGCGAAGTGTCCCTTGCCCTCGCTACGGCTTGTTATGGCAAGGGGATGAAAGCCGGGGCAGGCTCGAACACTAGCCACGACGAGGAGGATGTCTTGTACATCGCATTCACGGGCGACGATGCCGTCCCTGGAGCCAAGGGTGCGGACTGGACGGCTGGGAACTTTGACGACTTGCACGCCAGTCTCGTGCCGTTGGGCGATAAGCTGATCAAGCGCATTGGCGGCAAGAGAGAGGAGGATGATGATGACAAGGGTGCGAATGACTGTTCTTGGCTTGGACACTGTCAAGGTAGGAAAGCCCCTTCTGAGTCAATAGCTTGTTCTTTTGAAGAGGTTGGAGCAGCTGAGTGAGTACTGGACAGGGGCTTCCTGCAAGGTCGCACAGGACTGTGCCGACTCGTTGACTTGCGTCAATGGAAAGTGTGGTATCAACTGCTCATGGCTCGGCCACTGCGAGGGTACGCAATGAACAGCTGAGATTTAGGGGGTGTTGACTAATGATGAGGTATAGGCGCTGCTTGCGAGGTTGCCCAGGATTGTGCTGATGCCTTGAAGTGCGTTGATGGCGAGTGTGCTTAGACAAGAGGGTTGGTTGGTTGGGAGTTGAAGAATAGTGTCGGTGAGTTCCTGACTAGCAGAACTTGGTGTGCTGGCTTGGTGACCGACAAGTCCCTTGAGCGTGGAGAGAAAGGGTGCTCTATTAGGCTTCAGTCATAAGTTGGACAGTGGCCAGTTTCAATATGGCTTATTATGTCACAGAAGCTGATGACTAGGGTATTCTGTGCAAGTGAGTGTTGATATTGTGATGCAATGATAGCTGCTCTACTCAAGTTTTCCCATCATATATCTGACTGACATGCTCTAATATTTCTTGAGCCTTCAGTTGGGCTGGTAAGAGTAGCATCCAGCACCAACTCATTCCCAAAACGGAACATATCATAGAACCTTGTTATATATTGAGCCAGGGTGATCTAATAAGAGCGGCAACATGCAGATGCAAGGCTCCGAGACTAGGGACGGGACGGGACGGCTCAACACGCTTGCTTGTTTGCCCTATCCAATGGGTTGCATCCCGTACCGATGACGTTATTAAACCTGCTTCCCTGCATGTTTGTTTGGACAAGTAACTTGTCTCTTGATTGAAGAGTGCGTAGCCAGCCTGATGAGCCATGAAGATCACAAACAAGTATACGATGAGCAACACGATCAAAACCTGGAGCTTTTATTGAGCCATTTGCACGAAAAGGTATGTATGTAGCTGGTCGGTATGCAAAACAACTCAATCGCTTCTTTCTAGGCAGATACAGCCCACTGCTGCTACTGCTATCTTTGCTCCCCCTATGATGCGCCTCAAGCCGTGTATCAGAAGAAGAAGAAGACATAGAATAATAAAAAAGAACAAAAACGCCGTGTCCTCGAGCCTGACTTGTATCAGGCTCACTCATATTTCCATGCTAAAAGCAAGGCCCTCAAAAAACCATCCTTGTCGGATAGCCCGTTGGTACACGCAAAGCCCAATACAGTATAATAAGTACAAAAGGAAAACAATGGTCCAGTCGGATATGGCCATAATGGTCTCGTATCGTCTCGTCGTTGATCGGCATAGGTCCCTTGTGCCGCATGCATTATGAATACCGCTCATGAGAAGTTACAAATCCCAGATAAGATGTCGTGAAGCCCCCCCTGCACCCCCAACCCGTATGCGTAGAAACCTTCTTCTCTTAGCACAATCTAATCCGAAACCGCCATTCATTGCTCCGGCTGAGGCGGCTGAGTCTGCCACCCGTTGATATATGCCATCAACCCCATGCCGAAGAGAACAACGCCAATCATCGATGCATAGGGCAACGAGGCTTGGAGGTAGTGCTCCTGAGCGAGAGCACCCTTCTGGGGCGTCGACGGCGTGATGGTCGTGGCTCGCGAGAGAGTAGGCGCGTCGACCGCCTCGTCCACGGGGGTTGATACACCTGCCTCAACCTCCTTGGTGACATCCGCGAGAGCCTGTGCAGCGGCAGAGACCTCTTCGGGAACGGTCTTCACAGCTTCCAACTGTCGCTGTCGTGATCGTGACCTGGCTCTCTTCTCAGCAGCCTCTCGCATCGCTTCCTCGGCGCGAAGCTGAACCACCATATCGGCCAACGACTTTCTATCAGCGTCGCGTTCCGATTCGGCAGTCTCGCAGCGTTGCTTCCACATCTCCATCTGCTCCTTCATGCCACGCATCTGACTCTCCATGACATCGATGCGAGCTTGGAGGTCCTTGGCCATCTCCTGAGCGGGATCAATAGCAGGTGTGGTTTCTTCGACAACCTCGGGCTCTGGACTGTCGGCGACAGTCTCTTTCTCTTCTACAGTTTCCTGAACGTCCTGGGCGTTTTCCAACTCCTCGGGGGTAGCAGAACCGTTCATATGCGTATGGGCCGATTCCTCGAGTCGCTTAGCTAGCTCTTCAGCTTCCCTCCGAGCCACTCGTTCCTCCTGCAGCATCACTTCAAGCTCTCGCATCCTGGCAGTTTGCGAGTCGACATCACGCTTCGCGTTGTTCAGGGCTTCCGTGAGTTGGATGATCTGGCTGAGGTTGTCTTGTCGGACGGGAGATGTGGTTGGCGGACCAGACTTTGGCCTGTCCGTGGCCCCACGTTTGAGCGAAGGCACATCTGGCTTCTCGGGTAGGGGCTGTTGAGGAGGGGGTGCGGGAGGATCAGAGAACCGTGCCTTGGGATCGGCACGGAATGGAGTGCCCATGCCGTTTACCATGGGCTGTGGCTTAGGGGGTTCAGGGACATCGGGCTTCTCGAGATCCTTGAGGTCTTCCTTGGATAAAAGTGTGTGGACGAACTGATTCGTCCGGCCGAGGTCCTGGGCCTGCAGGCGGGCATTGCGCATCTCGTTCTGTCCCGAGGTCAGTGGGTGATCAGTCCATGTCCATTCATACACGTACCGTGAGGCGTTTCAGAATCTGGTCGGTCGCAACAGGCGTCAGGAAGAAGGGCCTTTGTTGGGGCATCCCGTTTCCCTGCATGTTCACCATGCCGCCGTTGGGCACCATGCGGCCATTGCTGGCCATAGAAGCGTTGCTACCAGTTCGTCCTCGCATCTGCATGGGCCCTGAAGGCATCATCATGGCCCCGTTGGCTGGATCAAGATCCCCAAAGTTCATATCCATGACGTTGTTCGATGCGCTAACGAAACCGGCGTGCTCGACCTTGGCAGCAACCTTGTGATGAACTACAGTCTTCTGATCTTCACTAACGATGTCGATACCGAGTTCAAGGTGATCCGAGGTCTGCAGCTCATGTGGTTCCGACTCGCGGTTCTCCTGGGAGAGCCGAGTGCCGTTGACAAAGGTTCCGTTGGATGACTTGACATCCCGAATGTAGATCTTGCCGTTGCGTTCGGCAAAGATCTCAGCGTGTTGCCTGGACAGCACTTTACTGTCAAAGAAACCGTTGGTGGGAGTCGGGATGGTCTTTTGATTGGTCTGGCGGCCAATTCGAAGGCTTTCGGGAGCAAAAGGGACGGCGATAGTTTTTCGTTCGAATGTCCCGTTGAGAGACAGGAGAAATAGGACTGGCTGGCCTGGAGGGAACTGATCGGCAGTCAAGGGGCGCATCATGTTCTGGGGCATCATCGCGACCTGGCCAGGACCAGCCTGCACAGGCCCGTGAGCCGTCATCATGCCGGTGGCCCGACCACCCTGTAATCGGGATAGGTCTTGCTGATGATGTTCACCCTTCCCAGGAGGCCAGGGGTTTTTGGGTTGTGGTCGTTTTCGGGGCGCGCTGTTGGCTGACCATTGGCTCAGATCTGTAGTCGACGACAACGGAGTACCTGTGGCGTGGGAGCCGTTGCTGGCAACCGTGGTGGCGGATGAGTTGGATGAGGCCGAAGAGACGGATGACGACGAGTTGGACCGCGATAGCGTTTTGCGCGGCATGAACATGCTCACGCCGCCTCGTGCTTCGTCTGAATTCATCGGGTGGTTTCCGTTAATCGTGCCCCATGCTGGTCGTGAGATTTGCGGAAAGTTGGGAGGATTCGCGACTGCCGTCATGGGGATAGATCGGGGGCAAGCTGCGGCCGATGGAGGTGGATGCTAAGGATAAAGATGGCCGGATGTTGGAGGGGGGTGGAGGAAAGGGCACGGCTCGCGCCTCGAAGGGTCTGTCGGCACCAACGACCACCGGATCCAGGGGCAAATGCGTAGAATCTATGGGGCGAAAGAGGCTCGATAGAGGTTCCGTTGGAGCAAAAGCGATCGCTGGAAAGAGATGTATTCGACGTGTCTCGACGATGGACTGCGCGAAGAGGAAAATTGGTCAGCTCGTGGCTGGGGGGTGGGCGGCAAGGCTTTCGAAGATTGAGGTGGCTCCGTCAGGCCGGGGCAATGCACCGGGGGCACAAAAACAAGGCGAAGAGAGCGAAGACGGTGTAAAACTCACCAGACTGGAGATTATGGCGATGTCGGGGCGTCGTCGCGTCGCAAAAAGTCGATGAGCGGGAGGCGGAATGGCCGTGGGTGAGCTGATGGGAGGTTGCAGTATGGGGGAAGTCTGTCCGCCGTCTCTCGCTAAGCGCTTGCTTGGCGTGTTGAAATTGGGCCCCGGCACACGGAGTACAGAGCACGGAGTACAGTGGAGCACACGCCCAATGACCCTGAGTCCGGCATGTGCTCACTGTTCACGTTGCTCCCCAGCACCAGAACAGTATTGACACGAGCTGGAAGCTTGTGACAACTGTCTGGAGGCTTACAAGAGGCGTAGTAGAAACAATGCACAATCAAATCCCTCTCGTAGAGTATAGCCGCGCTGTGGATCCTGCTGTTGACCCACGAAGGGGAGTACACGTGATGCTGTCTGCACAGTAAAAACCGTGGTTGTACGGAAGATTGCGGACACTGTGACGGCAAACTGGTCCGTGCGTCGGAATCGAACTTTTTTTTTTCTCCTTCTTCGCGCCGACCTTTTCGCCGAGTTCCAGCGCTTTGAGGTCGCCGTGGCCAATCAGAGCGGGTCATTCCCTCACAGGCGATGACCGCAGGGCGATTTGTTCCCGCTTTGAACCTTCGCGGCACGGCGCAACGATACCGAGCGAGGGGAGCGAGCTTCTCAACACCAAGAGACATTGCGACAAGCCATCACCAGATTCTTCTTCACCGCCTCCGACCGCAATCCGGACAAGCCATAGTTCACAATTGAGCTTTAGGATTCAGCCTTCTTCTTTAGCTTCAATATGCCTCCCGTTGCGCCTATCGCCGGCCAGCATGGCCCCTCCAACATGGAGAAGTGTACGCAGATGCCGCCTTGCCTCGGTTGCATGATATTGTCATGGTCTGGCTAACATCCGGGATGCAGTCAAGATGGGCGCTATGATGGGCGGAAGTACGATCTCTCATCTGGAATCCGATTGTGTTGGGATGTTGTGCTAAAGTGTTCTTAGCTGTCGGCGTCATCATGGGTTTCGTCTTCGGTAATGTCGCCCGGCGTTGAGAGAACCTGCCGAGCAGTCCGTACTGACCATGATAGGAACTGTCAACATTTTCCGATACGGAGCCGGTCCCAATGGTATCATGAGGACCCTCGGCCAGTACATGCTGGGATCCGGCGCAACCTTTGGGTATGTCGACTTTATCTCCCTCCTCCCATATCGCACTCGTCGTGCTGACCAGAGCCTCCACACAGCTTCTTCATGTCCATTGGTAGCGTTATTCGATCCGACGCCGACCCTAAGATGCACGAAATGTATATGCGAGCGCAGCGGCGACCGATACTGATGATGGCGAACCCGGCCTGGAGGAAATCATAAGGAATATTGAAGGAGCGATCTGAGACGCAAAGCAATACCCACTCAATTTCGACAATTCGACTTGTACAGTCTGGCCGTTGCTGGCCGCAATCTGTAAAATATACATGTGCCAAAGTCCCGCCCCGATTTGCGACAATCTTGCTGTGCCTGGGCCAAACGTATTTGGTTCACATGACACACCGGCCTTGGGGAAACATGGACTGCCAATGATGCAAAGTTATGCAGATTCCAGCATGATCTACAGACCGCCGCTTCGCTACTACCAAGTAGTGCTGTGTGCACGAAGTAGATCTATCTTCTCACCTACTTGTTGTCTATCTCTCCACACGCGGCCTGTTTGGCGACCATCAGAGACGTGCAGTGGCGCTCAAGTTCACCCTATCCGTCAATCCCGCAGGTAGCAATATCCTTGAACCTCGCCTGTTGGGGGATCGCGCCTGGGCCTCGTGACCGGTTCTGCCGGCCTCCCCTCCTCCTCCGTGGATACGAGGTCTCAAGCGCGGGTGGTGCGGCACAACTCCGCGGTGCTGGAACTAGAACTGTTGGTCAGTTCAGGTTTCCGCATCGTTGTCAGCCTTCCCACCTATGCGGCGCCTTCCATGCGTGGAGTTTAATTTCTCAAGTCGTCAACGTCTGCATGCCTGATGCGCGATGTTTATTGCGATCCCAAATCACTCATAATGTGTTGTTGCGATTGGTTCTGACGACAGCAAGCTGGGCTGATTCTCAACGAGTAAACAGCTGAATGTCCCGAAGTTGTGTTGCACAACGTCAATGTATGTTGGGCCTCTTGCTGGTTTTGGCTATTGGTTCCTGGAGCTCTTGATGCTGCCTGGCGGGGACCTTTTGTTCTGTGCTTTGACTACTCCGTATTGTCTCAAGAGTTGATAGCTTTGCGTAGTGGCGTCGGCAAGCAGGCCTTGCCGTACAACCATGCATCTTGGCTTGCATTTCAACCCAAGAATTCAGGCATTTCGGCCGACGGCATTTGACATCTCATGCGATGCCACTCTCTAAGAGGGTTGTCCCGTCTTATTCAACTGTTGAGATCTTTCACCATCCCTGCTTACCCGAAAGAAGCTTATGGCCTTGAAGGTTGCGTCCCGTCGAGCACCAATCATTATCGTGATCGTGACCACCTAGAGTTGAGAGATCGACGGGCCCGTCAACTAACCGGTCGGCCCCGGGCTTCTGCCATAGACGACATGCCGTCAGACTTGCCCTCCTATCCACGATGTTGCCTGAACCTTGAACCCTATAGGCACGGGACATACATCTCTCCCTCCCATACCTACCTTATCTACCGAGGGATGCGTGATGAGCTGGCGCTAGCTGTGAATATCTGTATGCCAACGTCACAACGAGCGGGAATGGCGGCAACGGGTTCGTGTTCGTCGTTCATTTACCAAGAGGTTGAATCCTATTGGCCCCGTCCTGCTTCCTTTGAGTTGAGACATGAGCCGCTGGTCTGAAACGATCACCTGTAAACGGAACACCCGTCCAGGTCTGGGTCGCTCAGCTCATTTTAGACTAATTTTACGACAGAAAGAAGAAGTCAAAGCGGTAGATCTCGAGTCTGACAGACGGGCACGGGGCTTCTCCCTCGTGTCTTGGTTATTTGTTGATCCCGTTGCTATTTCCACCTGTCTAAGTCTTGGGCAAGATGAGAACGGTCACCGTTACCACCATCATCGAATCGGCTATTACTTTCGCCACACCAACCCATCGACAAGGATGGAGATGTGAGAGTCCTGGTAGGGTGCCGTGCATTTTTTTTGCAATGACCCTCGGGAGTCTGAATAGACACCTCCCGCAGCTGGACCTGGTGCATGGTGGATATTAGCCATCCAGAAGCTTTCCAGCTCCAACGCCAGGGCTGCAGGACGACTTGATGGAGGAGTCCTGGCAGGCTGTGGGTGCGCTTGGCCTCAGCTGACAACAGTCTCCGTGTTGCACGGCATCCTTTTACTTGACGGTGGCTGCAAGTCACGGCTCTTCGGCAAATGCACTGTACCTGGCTTACAACGCCAACCGCCTTGGCTCTTTAGGTCTAGGAGACGGACAGCATTCTGCAGATGCCGTATGATCTATATAAACCACTTGGTTGCCCTCGATGGAGGAAATAGAATGATAGACAACCCAATCTCAGGGGCTGCCAATCGTTTTCGTCGTTCGTTTCAATATGGGTAACAGCAACAGCCGTCATAAGAAGCCCTTCAAGCCAGGGGGGCTTGGAGTCTTAAGCCAGAAGAAGACCAATGGGTATACTCTGAACAATATCTAACTTACTTCTTGGTTCATGGGCTCACGAAGTTACAGCTTATCCATCCTTGGCACACTCGTTGCCCCATTGCTGCCGGCGTTTCTTACCGATAATCCCACCCCAAACGGTTACCCCTGGAGCACTATGAACGCTCATACAAACTACTATCAAGACCACCCACATACAGGCGTCATCAGAAAGTACGACTTCACCATCAAAAGAGGCACCATCGCCCCTGACGGCTATGAGCTCGACGTTATTCTTGTCAATGGGCAGTTCCCCGGCCCGACCATCGAGGCGAACTGGGGCGACATCATTCAAGTAACTGTCACCAACGAGATCGAAGAAGAGGGCACAGCCCTGCACTGGCATGGATTCCTCCAGAAGGAGATGCCCTGGGAAGACGGCGTCCCTGGGGTGTCCCAATGCCCTATAGCCCCTGGGGAGACCTACACCTATCAGTTCGTGGCCGAGATGTATGGCACGACTTGGTACCACTCTCACTACTCTGCTCAGTACTCTGCTGGTCTGTTCGGCGCCATGGTGATATACGGCCCACGCGAAAAGAGAGATTACGACGTCGACGTCGGCCCCATCATACTCAGCGACTGGTATCACCAAGAATACTTTGACCTCGTCGAAGAGGTCATGAAGCCCAACGGCTCCGGGGCCGTCTTCTCCGACAGCAACCTCATCAACGGAAAGATGAACTTCAACTGCTCCAGCCTCCCCAAGGAAGACAAGAGCCCCTGCGTCAGCAACGCCGGCATCTCCAAGTTCCGCTTCCACCGCGGCCTCACCCACCGTCTGCGCCTCATCAACGCCGGCGCCGAAGGCCTCCAGCGCTTCTCCATCGACGGCCACGTCATGACCGTCATCGCCAACGACTTCGTCCAGGTCCGCCCCTACAAGACCAAAGTAGTCACCCTAGGCATCGGCCAGCGCGCAGACGTCCTCGTCGAAGGAGACGGCGATCTCGACGCATACTGGATCCGCAGCAACATCTCCACCATCTGCGGCCTCGCTCGCGCCCCTGACGCCCTAGCGGCTATATACTACGACGACGCGGACGATTCCCTCGAGCCGGAGTCGCGGGCGTGGGATATTCCAGACCCTGGGACCTGTGCAAACGATGACATTACCATCGCGAAGCCGGTCATGAAGCTGCCACTCCCCAGGGCGGATTTGACACTGGACCTACCTGTCGAGACGTTCAAGAACGAGAGTAACGTGACGCTGTGGTCGTTTGGAGGTGTGGACTTTAGGGCGAATTACAACAGTCCGACGTTGCTGCTGAGTAACCTGGGGAACTTTTCGTTCGAGGAGGAGTGGAATGTGAGGAACGTGGGGAGGGCGAGGAGTGTAAGAGTGAATGTTATCAACAACTCGCCCATTGCGTAAGTCACCCTCGCATACATTGATACAAAGACTTTTCTCCCTACTTTTCCTTTCTTGCTAATCACGCAACAGGCACCCTATGCACCTTCACGGCTTCAACATGTACATCGTCCACGAAGGCCCCGGCGCATGGGACGGCACCATCTTCAACAAACACAACCCTCCTCGGCGAGACGTCATTCAAGTCCGTGGCAACGGACACGTCGTGATTCAGTTTGACGCGGCCGACAACCCAGGTATGTCCTCCACCGTCAACAGCATCTCTCCGTGACTCTTCTATGTAACCCATTTTCCCATTGTGATGCGCTGACACAACGACTCAGGAGTCTGGCCGTTTCACTGCCACATCGCATGGCACGTCTCAGCAGGGTTTCTGGTTCAGTTCCTCACGAACCCGAAAGCGGTGCAGAGGATGCGGATTCCAAACGTCGTGGCTGAGACGTGTCGCCAATGGGGGAGGTGGACGGAGACCAACATCCCCGCGCAGATTGACAGTGGTTTGTGAGTTAGTCAGTCATCTATTCTATTCGCTCCAATTCACTTCTTGCTTCTCCTTCATCTTCAATTCGCACTTCTCGTTGAGTCATCCATGCGACAGTGAGCAACCAGCCCCTTGGACACAAGGTCTGGGCTCATAGGCTCGATGCCCAATAATGATCATATGGAGCGTTGAAAAGAGTATTTGATGTGGGGAGTTGCTGCGAGTAATGAACATGATTATCCAATTGTTCTCTATATAACCATACCAGCAGTGAAGTCGTAATACCAGCTCATGAACTTCGTGTAAATAACCCCCCCCTATGAATGGCGCTGACCACCCGACGCCTCAACTCGCCTCGACACATCGTCGCCTCTTCTAAACATGGCCGACTCATCAGATCATCTGACAACCGAATGCATGACAGCAGGATATCATCATTTTTTTTTCCGCTTCCCAAAAGAAAGAACCTGTAATCCTCAACTGATAAATAGGAATCGACTCAATCGTAATGAAGTTGTCTAGGTTAAAAAAAAAAGCCATCAATGTGCGTCCTTGACAGGTTGGGTGGGTGCTGGCGTCTCGTCTGGGACTTTGTTGTCCTCGCGAGGTCTTGTCTCTATTGGCTTTGTGCTGGGCTCTGTCGTTGACTCTGTAGGCGCCGGTGTGGTGGTCGTTTCCGGCTTTACAATGTCGTCTTTTGGCGCTTCGGTCTCTTTATTCTTGGCTTCCTCATTCTTGGTCTCTTCAATCTTGGCCTCTTCGCTAGACCCTGAGTCTTCCTTCTTGGCCTTCTCCTCGGTCACGGTGTTTTCTTCCTTAGAGCTCTTGGCTTGGGTGTCCTGCTTGTCATCTTTGGCCGCGTCTGTCTTAGGCTCGTCGTTGATAATGACAGCTCCGACCTCTGCTGCCAGCTTCTCGACTTCATCCTCGACTCTCTTCTCAACTTCCTTCCTGCCGCTCAACTGTCTCTCTGCTTCTTCGTCGCCAACCACATCCCTCCACATTTGCTCTAGCTCCTCGCGCCAGCCAAGTGCATCGGCGAGTCTTCGGATGCCTTCGTCACATGGGCCCAACTCCACGATATCGTCTGATTTACTTCCAAGCCCTCCAACGCGCTCCATGTTGAACAACACTCGCGGCTTGCCCTCCTGCACCATTGCAGGCAGAGACGCAAAGGGGTAGACGGTCAGACTGGTACCGACGATCAGCACCAAGTCCGCCATAGCTACATGATGAACATTGCGATCAAATGTCTTTGGCAGAGCTTCGCCGAAGAAGACGATATCCGGCTTGACAAGTCCATTGCAGCCCTCCTCTCCACAGTGAGGCACCTTTCCGCCGAAAACGTGTTCTTTCATCTTGTCATTGGGGAACTCGATCTTGCACTCGATGCATCGTTGCGTCGCAAAACTGCCATGCGCCTCGATGATCTTGTCTGGTGGAACCCCGGCTACGCGCTCTAGACAGTCGATGTTTTGGGTGAAGAGCATCTGGAGAAGGCCCTTGCGGGCGAGGAGAGCGATGAAGACATGGGAGACGGTGGGTAGGAACTTTTCGGGGTAGAGCTCGTTGGCGAGGACGTAGAAAGGTTCTGGATGTTGACGGAAGTATGAAATGTCGAAGACAGCTTCCGCATAGGGGAGATTCAGGCGGGCGAGGTTGCTGTACAAGCCGGTCTCGGGCGATCGAAAATCAGGAACTGGCGCATGTTAGTCAGGACCTGTGAAACGATGAAGGGCACGAGCTGGGGAAACGCGCGTACTTCCAGCAGCAGTTGAGATGCCCGCGCCAGTCAAGACGACGATTTTCTTGTCACGTCCGCTCTTGATGTAGTCTGCGACAGCAGCGAGGCTGCGCTCTGTGAGGGACGCGGGCGGACCCGGATAGCTGATGCTGGACTCTTCCTGTCCCATTTTGCGAGGACGCCGATGAGGAACGCGGGGTCCTGGCTTATTGCGATTGCGACGCCTTCGACCTATTTTGGCGATTGGGGGAAGAGTGTGCGAGGGAGACGACGGTGCTAAATAGAGGGAAAATAATAGAAAAGAGAAGAAAAGGACAGAGTTGAGCTTAGGTGAGACTGCTGGGATGGATGGAGGTCAGAAAGCCCAAGGCAGACACAGAACTAGGCGCTGTTATCAGATTGTGAAGGAGGGGTGGATGCCTCGGTCATGGTGGTGCAGAGTGTTGTGGTGGAGTTTTACATCATGATGGTCATCTTTTTTCTGCCTTCCCCGCGCTTATCGATAACAGAGAAAGTACCTACCTAGGGTAGGTACCTCAGTACATCAAGATCACCAAATGCAAAAGCAGCTTTCCAGTATATTTGCTTCCAGGTACATTAAGTACTCCGTACCTAGGCGGCCATGAGAAATGACCAACTTGAATCAAAAGATTCACGTGGAGTAGTGCTTTATTGGGATTTTGCATTGATACCTGCGGCAGTAACTCTGTATGGCTGGCTGGCTTACTTGGGCTGGTTCGTGATTGGATCGCCACGCCCATATCCCAGACTTTCAAGCACTTCGTAACTTCGCCATTCCTGCGCATCATCACTGCCAGGCAGACATATGTAGGTTAGTAGGCATCCTTCGGAGGCTGGAGGATGGATATCAAGGCAAGGCATGCAGGCATCGAGAAATGATGACAAATTTCAGGCATCCAAAGGTTGCTCCTCCAGTAGGCACAATCGTCGACTCCAAGGGCTAAAACATGCCCCGACACAGAGTGTCTGTCTATAAGCGAAAGTGTGAAAACGAGCCATCCCGCTCCATTAAAAAAATCATTCCACGAGTCCAGCCGAGCCCAGTCCCAGTACAGTTCCGGTTCCGTACGTCAACGCCTAGCAATGCCAAATCCCGACGCCGCTTCCTTTGGTAGTGACCCAAAACCTCTCTCACCCGTGACGCTCCCTCGCCGCCGCAAACTGTTCTTCCTGCAACCGGGCAAGTTCATCCATGGACATGCCGCTGTTAGCGAATTTGTCCGCCTTCTTCTCTCGACCCTAGCCACGAGTTAGCATGTGCAAAACTGCACAAGAGGGGCCGCTGTAGGCATACCTTTTGGACTTCCTTGTGCTCAGCCGCCGCCTCAACAACGGCGGGGACGTAGTCGGAAAAGCCTAGCTGTTCTAGGGCCTTGGTAATGTGGTCGCAGGCGATGGTCTTTTTGGCCTCCTTCTCCGAAATTTCGTTGGCTTCGGAAGAAATCAAGGTAATAAACTCGACGCAACATTCTATGAGGAGATCACGAGCTTCCTTGGCGAAGGCCACACCAGCCTGGGGTGGGAGGATTTCAGATACGATCTTCTGAACCGTAGCTACGACATGGTTAGCCAGCGGTTAATATTAAGACAGAAGGGTAAAGACGAACCTTTTGGGAGCGACAGATCGTCGTTTCCTATAAACTCAATGGTCAGCGGTCAAATGACACTACATGGAGGGATGAACAAAGCATCGGATGGGTGCGAACTCAATCCAGCATCATATCTTGCCCAGTAGCGATCCTGGTTCGGTATGTGCATGATGAAAGGAGATGGTAAGATTCGGGATAGGGTGGTTCGAATGCTTTGGATAGAAAGGAGAGATGGAAAGAACACGGTCGTGGCATGTGTGAAGGCATTTCTCATGAGATCAACACAAAGGTGTGAAAGATGGGCCAGTGAAGGAAATGGTCGTTTAAATACTTGATCAACTGGTAGCCGTGATTTGGCACTCGTAGATACCAGATGACAAAACGGGCAGTGACGCATCGCACCTTCCCGAGCACTTGCATCGTTGCGTGACGATATTAACGGGACGGGATGTGTGTGTGGTTATGCACAGGATAATACGCACTTGACCACAACTCAAAGAAGTTGAGCAAACAGAACAGTGAGGGGAAGAAAGAAAAGAACAAAATAAAATAAAATGAGAAAATACCTCCAAACTCATGATCAGACATCTTCTCAATGGGTCAGAGAGAAAGATGTGTTGACTGAGCACAATAATGACTTTTTTGAGCAAGTGGCGCAAGGTTGGCACTCCGGTGAGATCCCGACGACGTGGAGGCTCGGCTCGACACACACAGAAGTAAGAGGGCGACGCGCGCGGTGAGAGTTGCGACAGATGATCAACGAGACGACGTTTGTCAAACGGAGAACGATGTGATAAAAAAAAAAAGGTTATAGAGGGGGTGAAAGGGTAGTTGCGTGCGCAAAAAAAAATACAAGAAAATAAAAAAAATCGTCGGCGTTTGTCTGTGGGAGGTAATATCGTTGGTTGTTGTCTGATGATGCGCGCCCGTCTACCAACGTGTGAGCGAAGCTGGAGCTGAAGATGCGATTGATGAGACGGGTAGATGCTCTTGAGCGATGAGTGGTGGGGCAAGCCAGCCTCTTTTGTACCTGAAGAGCTCAAGCTTGGGTCCTTTCGGAGGTGGTGGGAGCTGGAGGCTAATGGACTCGGGGTCTGAACCCAACCTGCCACGCCTGGGCCTGCCACGGCCTGCCACTGGAGGGCTTCTCAGGTTCGAAGGCTGTCCACTGCGACCACTCATAGGTAAGGGGCGAGGAGGGGGGCTTGGAAAATGGGGCCCTTGATGGGGCTGAAATGCCGCGCACGCGCCACACCTGATGCACTGGTTGCTTTTTCGAGTTTGTGCACGGGCCAACCATGGAGCTACTATTTTGTTCGCTCGAAATTTCCTTCTTGCGAAAAATTTCCTTTCCTTCATCATCCTCCATTTCCAATTCTTTCTTTCGACTCAAGACGACCTCAGCATGCAGCCGAACGCTCGCTCTTTGTAGCCCTGTTTGTTGAGCTGGCGTCTTCACAATGCGACCATATCCTGTTGCTCCTGAGGCTCTCTTTATAGCTCGTACGCGACGTCGCGGGTGCATCTATCCCAAGGGTCTGCTGGCAGCTCCCAATCAGCCATCTGTCCATTGATTCACGGGTAAGTTCTTGCTACTCTCTGCACAGCGCTTTCACACATCGCATGACGAGACATGTTGTCGCCCCAGTCTTAGAAGGTCCGACAAGCCTTCTGTGCTGATTGACTTCGTCTTATGCCAATTAGACATAGCTGATCGACCACAAATCCCTTCTTTTCAATCAGAATATTCTGAGGCTGTTCCCTTGGCTAACCTGAATGAAAGACTAGATCTGCTGTCGCTGGAACCCTCGATGTGTAAGAACCCATGCGAGCCGCGCCATTTCCTCATCGATCCGCACGATCGCCCTGCTGTGATGCCTTTCTATCTGGTACTATCAAATACCGACGTCTCATGACGGAAACACTCGATAGCCTGAGCGCATTCCATTCGCAGCCTTCTAGCTTGACACTCAGAAGTACGTCGAGCTGATCTTGCGAAGACTGCAGTTCCAACATCAGCGCCACGCTCAACTCCCAATTGGGTCTGCGCTGAAAATGCGACGTCGTAAATGGTAAGAACACGGTTATTTCATTTGCTTCAGAATTTTCCTTACAATGCTATGATGAAGAAACTTACATTCCATGCTAATACCGAATCCACATGTGGAGCAAATTAAGAGCTTTTCATCTTTCGACTGACTTGCATTGTTCTATTTTCTCATTTTGATTTTGCCTGTTTATCCTGAGACCAAGGCTAACATCTACCTGAGACATCTAGGAACCTCCACCAACCCTTCGACTGCCTATTCCTGGTATGCTGCAACGTCCGGTGAGTTCCATCTACACAGCCGTCAGTGGTTGTCGTGTCACCATGTCGTGAAACGTACGTAAAGAACTTGCCGCTCAACTCTTTGAGCGGGTCGGCCACAAACTTGGCCATGACATGCCCGGGCTGCTCCGGCTTGAGCAGAGTGCCCTTCTCCTTGGCTTCTACAAAGGTGTCGTATTGCGCCTTGTCCATGGTGTCTTTACCCGCCGACCTCAGGACCCCCTGCATGCCAGTGTCTACTCTTCCTGGGGCAATTGCCACGCTAGTGATGTCGGGTTCCTCCAGCGCAATGTGTGTTGAGATGGAATTGTAGACGGCCTTCGACGAACCGTAGCTTGCCCAGGCCGCGTAGGGTTTAGCAGCCGCCCCTGACGATACCCAGACAATGCAGCCTTTGGATTTTCGCAGTTCAGGAAGGGCAGCTTTGGCCTATGATGGCGTCAATCTCGATGGTTCAGTTGGCTTCAGAGGAACACTCCATTCCAAGTCCGAGTCTTACCATAGCAATACCACTAAAAACATTAACATCGTACACCTGTTTCCATTCTTCAACCGTGCAGTCGGCGAATCGTTTCGATAACAAGATCCCATGGTTGATGACCAGGCCATCAACCCTCCCAAACGACGATACTGCAAGGTCTGTCAATCTCGTCGGTAGCTACGTGTCACTGGTCAGCTTCACAGGGAGACGCCCACGTCTGATGCTTCTTTACAAACCTCGGGATCAACCATGTCCCCAGCAATGAACTGCACCTGGTCCGGGTGCGACTTTTTCAACCCCTCGAGAGGTTCCGATGACCGCGCTGTGATGACGACCTTGTGAGATTGCCCAAGCAGGTACCGTGCAATGGCGGCTCCAATGCCCCCGCTCGCTCCAGTAACGATGAATACTTTGGAAGTCATGGTTTTGGTGTTGTGTTAGAAGCAGCTGGAATAGTTCTGTTGGATGGAAGTATCAAGTCGGCAAAGGAGAAGCCATCGAGAACCTGAGGAAGAGTGGGGGGTTAAGACGAGAATGGTGGGGTTTCTTTCTGATGGTGGGCTTCCATTGAGTTACCCTACACCTTCACAAGACGTCATCGTCAGCTAGGTCTCGACATCGGCGCGACCGCAATATTGATGATGAGATGGTGCTTCATGTACTTCTCACTCTACCAGTTATAATATGGCCTCGACCGTGATCATTGGAGGCGGAATCATCGGTCTTTCTACTGCATACTACCTGGCAGATCACCAGCCGGGTTGCTCTATTCGGCTCGTCGATGCGTCCCCAGATCTCTTGACCTCGGCATCAGGTCATGCTGGAGGGTTTATTACAAAAGACTGGCCTCCGCCGTCACTCACCTCTCTCGCTGCCTTGAGCTTTGCCGAACATAAAAGACTTGCGGAAAGGGAGAATGGTCGAGATAGGTGGGCATATTCGGAGGCTATCGCCCTGAATTATGAGCGCTGTCGGACGAGGTCAGATGGTCGCCGGGATGAGGAGTATTTAGCGGACAGGACAACTTCAGTGAAGGAGAGGACTGAGGTGAGGGAGAGACACATTCCGCCGTGGCTGAGACGTGTTGAAGGTGATGCTATTAGCGTTATTGATGAAGGAGAAGGCACAGCTGTTCTGTGAGTTCTAAGCATTCATATCCCTCGTCGACGGCTCACCAAACACCAACACTAACCACATCTACCAATCTTCCAGTGACCCTTTGAAGCTCTGCCAGTTCCTCCTCGAAAAGTGCCGTGCTGCAGGCGTCCAAATCCACCACCCAGCTGTCCCCCTAAATGTCGGCCCTGATGCCCGCGGCGAGCTCTCCCACGTCCGCATCGGCTACACCGACTGCTCTAGCGAGACCGAGATACCTGCCACCCGCATCCTGATTTGCGCGGGCGCCTGGACGTCTCAGGTCTTGGACTCGTTGTTCCCCGGGCATGGCGTGAATATCCGCGTGCTCGGCTTGGCGGGCCACTCGCTGTTGGTGAGGAACCCGTATGGCGGAGGGGATATGTGCCATTCGGTGTATTGTGACTTGGGGGGGATATCACCGGAGATATATGCAAGGCCGAATGGCGAGCTTTATGTCGCGGGGGTGAATTCGGTGACGATGCCGCTGCCGTTGGTCCCCACGGGGACTGGGCAGGAGGGCGCGTCGGTGAAGAAGCTGAAGGACATAGCGAGGCAGTTGATCAGGATCCCCGAGGGGAGGAAAGATCTGGAGGTTGTGCGGACGGGGCTGTGCTTCCGACCGGTGACGGAGAGGGGAACGCCGTATATCGTGCGCCTGAGGGATGAGGACCTGAGACAGGGGATGGCGACGAGGAAGGGGAGAGAGGGCGGAGTGTTTGTTGCGACGGGGCATGGGCCTTGGGGGATTAGTTTATCGTTGGGGACGGGGAAAGTGATGGCGGAGATGATACAGGGGAGGGAGTTGAGTGCGGATGTGACTGGTTTGGGGTATTGAGGAGTTTGGCTGTCCATAACAGCGTCATGCTGGAGATGATGCTGGCGATTAGGAGATATCTTCAAGGTGATGAATAAATGATCAACTTTTCATGACTGACCCAAGAGTCGGTCTCGGAGTCTCTTGATATCCTCACTCATCGCTCGACAACACCCACCCACGAGAATCGCAGGCCATTTACCACGGCTCTCAGTAGCTCTGACAACGTCAGCGAGTTGAGCTTCCCACGAGATACGATCCTCGCCTGCTTCTCCGTCAGGCATTTCCCACTTCTGCGTCGTCGTGTTGTAGACCTCTCCATTTGTCCCATCGGGATATAGCACCAGAGCAGGCCATCCTGCTACCCGACGCTCCTCGACCATACGAGCGACGGTAGATTCGTAGATGCGCAGTAGACTGTCTAGTTTGTGGACTTTTGTGCAGTTGATGCCAATGCCCCAGGGGATGTTTGTAGAAACGCTCCTGTCTAGCATTGCCTCGACGGCAGCCTCGATGGAGTTCCCGTCTGGGAGTTTTAGCTCCTCGCCAGGTGAGAGGCATGACGTCCAGTAAGGTAGACCTGCGAGAGCCGGCGTAGAAGAGAGTGCCTTGCGCATGGCGATGATTTCATCGACTCGCGGTATCGTCTCAAGCGCAACATACCCGACTCTCTCGCTCACATCCGGAATCTCAGCCAACAACCCCATCCGCTCACGATGCCACTCCTCCAGCGCTGTCTCCGAATCGTGCTCCGCGTCATAAACGCCGCTATACTCCTGACTCGGGACCACACACGCACCATACGGCCCACAGCTCAGTGCAACCCTCTTACTCTCCCCCGTCGCCTCGCCCGCGATTCTCACCGCGTCATCAAGAAACCGCGGCACGACAGCGCGATCAACGCCCTGGGGGAATTCCTCCGTGCGGGTGTTGGCGAAGGCGTTGAGGGAGACTTGGTAGGTAGCGGTGAGGAGTACGTCGACGGGGACGAGGGCGAAGTCGCGCTGGCAGGCGAGCAGGGTGGAGGGGTTGGAGAGGAGGAGGTGGGAGGACCAGAGGGGGGTGGAGCGGGAGAAGGAGATGGAGTATTTGGTTTCGAGGGAGGTGCCGAGACCGCCGTCGAGGATGAGGATTTTAGAGGGCATGTTGGGGGGATTTGTGAGTGTGAATGTGAGTGAGTGAGCGTGTGAGTGGACTTGTGGGTTTGATGTTGAGTTGTGATGTTGGTGGTTGAGACGTCCCCGCTCGTGAGAGGATTTTGTGGTGGAGGTGGATGAGATAACTCCGCATAGCTTCATAGTAGCGTAGATCTCGACATTATTCCAGAATTAATTTCGCATAGATCTTACCGGTGAAAAGAAGAAGCCCTTGAATATTTTGGATGATCCTTATTTTCTTTGTATGGAATTGGGGCCTGAAAGTTCTCGCGAGCCGAAATCGTCCTGCCATGGTCTCAAGACTTGGGGGATGATGTCTGCACACCATTCCCTCTTTGCCAGTTAAGAGCAAGTAATTTAGAATCCTGCTATAGAGGAGTTTATTGAGATGATATTGTAGTTTGAAGAGATCTGTCTGTAGATTTCACTGCCTTTGATCATTGGAGAGTAGCTCTGATAATGGTTGAAGGACGTTACTGGGTTGGTTCAGGTGTTGGATGATTCGCAACGGATGGACATGTTAGACTCCATATCCCTCCTGACGTTCCTTAGGAACTAAGTACTTACTTAAAAGAGAAACTTAGCTCTACAATTGCATGGTTCAGGCCGTCAAGGGGCAACCGTTCCTGGGAGTCAGTTCTCGGACAGTTCTTCCGAGGCTTCGGAACCACCCTCCGACGCACCTATCGAGACTCCGATCTCGATGACGGCGATCGTCCTTGGCCTAGATATTGATTCGTTCCTACATCGATGTAACCATGCAAGTATCAAATAGGCTTTTAGAATCCAATTGCCTGCATGTCGGCTTCTTAGGTGGCTGAAGAGAGGGGAACGATCTCATGTAGAGATGGAGCAGCTCAACCCCGTAAACTGTCTTCCTGTTTCTCTCGAGAGTATGTGAGATGATTGAGACTCCTATGTCTTGATCTAGAGTTGATTGAAATCTCGAATTCCTCTTTCTGGATTCCCTCGCATCAACAATAGTCCCATTAGTTGGTTGTCAACTTTGCAGCCCACGAGACGCTTTCCCCTCGGTCTACTCGCATTTCACCTCCAACGTTAGGCTTGAACTTTACGGACTGATCATCAAATTCTCGAATATGTCTTTCGCCAATAGTCTCTTGTCCAAGGTTGCTTCCAACCAGCTTTGCAAGGCTTTTGGCATCAAGCTTTCGACCAACCCTCAGGTCGTACAACTCGCGCGGAATGCTGGCTTCGATTCGTTGTTCATCGATTTAGAGCATGGGTTTCTATCCATTTCTGAAGCAAGCACTTTATGCATCATGGGTCTTTCGGCAGGCATTACTCCATTTGTGCGCGTGCCGCATCAGTGTGGTAGTGGCTTTATCCAGCGTGTTCTAGATGGGGGAGCGATGGGTGTGATCTTTCCGCACATTGAGAATGCCGGTGAGTAATCTTTCAATTACAAACAGAGCTGTGACTAAGCGCGGATCTTGGACAGAGGAGGCAAAGGCCGCCGTGAGAATATCGAAGTATCCTCCGATAGGATGCCGTTCAATGACGGGTCAACTGCCATTCTTTGGCCTGAAAACTACGCCGATCAACAAAACCATCGAGGAGGTCAACCGATTAGGTTCTGCGGTGTTGGCCATGATTGAGAGCAGAGCTGCAGTGGAAAATGCAGGGCAGATCGCTGCGGTCGACGGAGTGGACGTGGTTTTGATCGGATCGTTCGACCTGTCTATCGACCTTGGTGTCGGAGGTCAGTTTAATCATGAAAAGTACCTCTCTGCCGTTGAAACGGTCAGCAAAGCATGTCGTAAACATGGCAAAACATTCGGCATTGCAGGCATCTACGACACTCCCGAACTGCAGGACTGGATGATTAATACTCTTGGGGCGAGATACATGTTGGTTCAACAGGACTCGGCTTTGATAGCGGGGGGAGGCGCAAAGGCGGCGAACGCTGTGCCCAAGGTCAAGCTGTGATAGACATCATTTTAATCTTATCTCAAACCAATTGAAGGCATTCCCGATCATGTCCGAGTTCAATGCCGGCTACGGGGGGTCTCCCGACTTTTGGGGTCCACGTGATAGGCCGTGACGGGTCAAGCTGTGGAGCTTGGGAAGGAGTGGTTCGGCATCACTTCCGACGTCTTGACTCGCTATCAATCCCCTCTCCGAAGCCTTACTCGACTCCGAGATTCTCGAGTTGCGGTTCTATTACACCATCGGAGTTGTGATTGAAAACATATCAGAAGTCTCGGACCTCAAGTGCGAACCTCGAGTGCGAAACAAGGGGGACTTGTCATGTCCTTCAACTCCGAAGACCTACCTCGCGAAATGGCTCGGCGACGTCCGACAAATTCAGCCTCTGTGGCCAAAGACGCTCGGAAGACATCATTGGCGTGAGTGACACCGATATTCTCCACAGTTCCCCTGCATGGGGGGCTTGGGCTGCCCGGTGAATCTGCCTGTGGCCGCCTGTTGGTCACTGAGGTGTTACAGGTTGCTGACCGTTGAACGCCGCATAGCTGTCTGACGTGCCGCAAGAAGAAAGTTAGATGCTCAGGCACAACTCCTTGCCAGTATTGTTTGAAGCGCGGACTGGAATGCAGAGTTCCCGAACATGGCCACAAGAGGACGTACATGGCCAGGTAGTATCCCCTGCACGTTGTGGGTGGATCTTTGCTCTTGTTCTAACCGGCTTACACAGTCGAATCGAGGAACTGGAGAGTCGACTAGCTCAGTATGAGAGAGTAGACAAGGGCACGCTACTCGATGCTCAAGGTATGTCTTCCTAACGCCAACCATGTGACAGCTGAGGACTAATGGTAACTACATAGCCGAGCCCCCAGTTTCCCAGGACGGGACGGATGAAGTGGCACCCATGATAGAGGCTATCCCCACCGAGCAACCCCATTCCTCGCCCCGTACAGACCCTATTCGTGAGCATACGTTGTCAAGTTCACCTGGACTAGCCCGCCCAGCTACCAGTTTCTCAGCCCCATTGGGGCGACACACCGGGAACGACATCACCCAGACTTCACCCGCATCGAGTAAGTCAGTCCTTTGATTAGTTCGGCCTTGGCTAACTCTAGCTCCTCAAGCTATTCGTGCCGACTCATCCCTAAGTTCCAGTCATACTTTCGGGTCGAGAGTTCAGGACCTCTTGGGCCCGTCCCGCCATGACGGCTCACACGGCTTGGCAAAATCATCGCTGAGCCCGGGGACCTGCCTCCCACACGAGCCCCGTCGAAATAGTGCGCCGTGGCGGAGTTCAATCCATGAGTTTCCTAAGCTTCCAACAAGACAAGAAGCCCAGCGCCTCCTTGATACTGCTTTGTTCTACATCGGCCAGACACAACACCATATCGACGCCCGGGACTTCTCAGACCGTCTCTGGTTGTTTTTTGAGAACCTTGACGAGCCTACCCAGCGCCAATCACCATGGTGCTTGGAGATGATATTGATGATTGCAATAGGAACCCTCTTTGATGCGAATCCAGAAGGAAACGAGGAGTTTTCAGGGGCGCGGTTGTTTGATTATGCACATAAGAATGTGCCAACTCTCACAGAACTTCATTCCTACGGCAAGCTCGGGGTCGAAATATTCGCCTTGTTTGCGGTATATCTTCAGAATATGAATCGTAAGGAGGAGGCATATCTCTATGTGAGTTTCGTTTATCTTCATCCCTGTGCATGTCGACGGTACTAATACCCATCTAGATAAGCACTGCGCTACGGTTGGCTGTCTCGCACAAATACCATCGTGTTTGCGGGACTCAACACTTGATGCAATCTGAAAAGCTCCATCTGAACCGTCTTTGGTGGACTGTATATATGCAAGAGAGGTACGTGACGACTGACGCGTGAAGAAAAGACTTCGACTTATGTGGTTACCTATTTTCAGACGTCTAGCTGCGGCGACTGGAACCCCCCCGGGCATTAGTGACAAAGCTATCAATATTCCCTTGCCAAAAAACTCCCCCGGGTTTGCCCCAGCAGGACCGATTTGCACAAACATTAGAATTGCTCGAGTAACTGGCCGAATCTTGTCAGGTAAGCAGCCTACGGCGTATTTGATCACTTTGTAGCTGATTGAGGGCTTCATTCTCAGTGCTCTATCGTTCGGAGATTCAACCCGAAGATACATTTATCCCGAATGTTCAGGACATTGTCAAGTCGCTTTATAATATTTCCCAGGAGATCCCCTTGGACTCAGTCACCGATCTGCACAACCTAGGGCGTGATCTTTGTTTACGAACGACCGCTTCGCTGCACCTTATGTTGTTTCAGGTTAGTAGACAACGGACCTTGAACGTCTAGTGATCGTATCACTAATTCGAATTCTAGGCTACAATACTTACCATTAGGCCAATTATGCTTCATGTGGCCAAGCTCATTCTGAGCGGAGAGGGCCCATCTGGCGAGCAGCTGAATGCTTCACCGCTCGGAAGGCTCTCTCGGACATGCACAGAAGCAGCAAAAAGGCTCCTGAAAGTCGTTGGGACACTGAGGAGACGAAATATGATTGGTAGGTGTCAAGGTTTACAACAAACATTGCCCCTGTGCTAATGGGACAATGTCAGCGATATTTGGATTTTTCGACTTTGACGCCGTGTTTTCTGCGGCCTTTATTATGATTCTTGCAGCTATACTAGACTCTGTGTGCGAAGAAGGCACGAAACTCAACCCGTCGCCTGGCCTCACGGAAGCTCTTATTGAGATGCAACATCTCGCTGATAGGGGCAATGCTTTCGCTCGAGAGAGGTTGCAAGAAGTCAAGAGACTGTGGAGAGTCATGTCTCAAAAGATCGAATCACTCCAAGCTGTCAATGTCTCCCCCAACATCTATCAGATAGATGCAGGGGGAAATACAGGAATCGAGAACAACGAAGGGCATGGCGCCCAAGAACCAACCAATGGCAACAACGGCGGCTCTGGACCTTTGGGAGACCAGCAAGCCAGTCACTTCAACGGCACAGCGGACGATGCACTAGATGACTCGATGCCTCTTGACACCGACCTTTGGGACAATTTCTCGCATATGTGGTTGCCATTTGCTGACGGTACGGGGGACAATGCTCAACAAGATGATGTCGCGATGACGGATCTCCCACCTGATGAGTTTTACAAGTATTACTACGCCATGTATAATAACCCGGATTGGAGTCTTACTGGAGAGGACATTGGAGACTTTGCTGAGCTGGGGAGGCACCTTGAGGACGTTTGATTTGGGTGCAATTGGGATGGATGGCTCGGACCAATTGGTGTTTACATACAGCCTGTATGCGTCATCCCCATGATGAGTTCCCCGCGTAGCCAGGTCCGATTCGAGCTCGCATGGAAGGCTTGCGGCCCCTCCCTGAACGTCATTGCGCCGTGGAGGATGCCCGAGTTCTTCAACCAGTCCCAGTCAGTCCCTATCAACTCCACCGTTCCCAATACTTTGGGTTTTCACTAACACCTTTCACAGACAACCTGGCGCATTGTTTATACGAGTCTGGCATCATTAAGCAGCCAGAGCTCCCTGCCCCCAAGGAGATCTGGTGCGGGCTTCCCCCTATCATCTATCCACCCTGGCTTCATGTGGATCTTGATCTGTCGGCTTTATTCGTCATGATGCTGGCTTGACTAATGCAGCTACGATTCCCCCTGCCATGACTGTGTTGAGGCTCGCTCGCATTGACCTTGAGGAACTTGTCCTTGACTCTAAGGTCAAGTCGATCTGCTCCTACATCTCGAACGAGTGGTCCCAGTGCCTGTACAATGGTGGAAGACAGGAAGCTGTCAGTTGAAAAGAGAAAAAAACCTAGAAGTTTGGTCCTGGGGCTATTGGAAGCAAAGTGGACAATCCTCTCGTTTCTGCAACAGTTACGGACGGTGTGTAGGGATAAAAGGCTTCAGCAATTTTATTCTTTACGACTTAATGCAATATACTGATGATTGAAGCTGGGATCGGATCTACTATTGGCCGAGGAACCGACTTTTCCTTTCGAAGTCCTTGGGAAGGCATCAACCGACTGAATTCAACTTCATCACACGATCCTATCTGATCCATCTCGTTCCTAGATGCTGGAAGCTAACCGTTCTCTGGATATCCAAACTTCAAGAGCGGCTGCTTTGCTTGACTAGCACAGCCAAGATTCGTACTCCATAGATCGATGCAGAGGCTAGAGGCTGGACCCGATGCCCAGGGATTCCCTGCCACCGATGACCAGATCAACCAAGCAAGAAGGTCGTTCATTGAATCCCTGGACCTAGATGCAGTCTGCGCTTTGGCATCACGGTACAATGATGGCAAACTGTGCCGGGTAGCGAAAAAGGACAGCGGCAGCTTCAACATTTGCTTCTTTGTCGAGTTTGACGACGACGGGCCGAAGTGGATTGTTCGGGTTCCGATTGAGTCCGCTCTCGACAATCCCTGGGACAAGTTGCTGAGTGAGGTGACGAGTATTCAGTAAGCGTTGATTACTTTCGCTCTCTCGACTACCAACCAACCACTTATACATGAATCTAGATGCCTCGAGCGCAACACCGGGATACCTGTGCCTCATGTTCGTGCTTATGGACGCGATGCCAAGTTGACCAAAGTCGGTGCGGGAACGCAGATGTTTCTCATCACAGACCTGATTCCAGGCAAACCGCTGGATAAGAAACTTCTGATCAATGCCGACGAAGAGCACAGAAGAGGTTTCTACTCTCAGTTAATTGATGTCTTGGCTGAGCTTAGGAAACTTGAGTTCGCTCTAATTGGATCCCTAATGCCAAATCCTGATGGCAGCCCGGATCCTGTTCTAGGCCCTGTCATCTCCATGTCTGCCGCCACACTTCGACTGCCACCTCAGTCAACCTTTGCTTCCGCTAAGGAATACATGAGATACCAGTTCGGCCTAGTATCGAATTTCTTTTCACCTCCAGTTCGTGACCATACCGTTGATGACATCAAGCAAGAGATTTTTTGCCCTACACGGGATGGAGCGTATTTTTGACCAGGCTATCGATCCTCAGATGGACGCCGGTCCCTTCGTGTTGAATCATCTGGACTTGCGGAGCCCCAACATGATCGTGGACGAAAACCTGCAGATCCAGGGTATAATTGACTGGGAGTTCACATGTACTATCCCGCGTCAGGTCTTCACCCCTCCATCATGGATCACTGGCCACGATTCGATCGAGACGAACAAGCAGATACATGCCGAATTCCGCAGCGTGCTGGACAAGAAGAGCAAGGCCAACAGCCTCTGCGACCAGCTCCGAAGGGAATGGTATGGCCAATTGCCTACCAGCAAGTCGAATGACCAAACGGACACTGAATTTTGCGTTGCTCATGTGCTTCGCCGTCCTACCGACGTCGCCGATATATTCTGTGATTTTTTTGCCCAGAAGCTCTCGGACCAATCTCTCGATGATATGATGTCCGACTTTTTCAACGAACATCAAACACTCGCATCAGAGGCACAACGCCGCGCGGAACATTCTGAGCGCTATACGCAGTACTTGAAGGATAACGGACTACACGAGACCGAGCTAGACAAATTGCTCGCCGCGTCAAAAGCGTTCAAGGAGAAATGGGGTTGGTCATAGAGTCAATTATTCTTCTCACTATTCTTCTCTGGCTTTCTAGAAACACAGGAACGAAACATCACATGAAAAATCTCCCAGACGCGTCAAGTCCCCTATGCATGGCAATAGACTGGGAAAGTATAGAACCAACAAAATATAGGATTCAGATTTATTTCAGCATCTTGATGACTAGATACGCTGTAGCTTTCTGACACATCTGCGGCAAAACACTTATACTCACACCGACACCAGAAAGCTCCGGTGAACTAGAGAGTAACTCTGGAGTTGCAGGGTGGCGGATGTTTGAAGTTTGCTCTTGCTTGAACCATATTGGTCACGAGGATATCAAGATACCGAGTACTCAGGGAGGCAAGGACGACTATAAAAGGCCTGCTCGTCCACAAACCATCCTCTTCCAACAACCACGACCCACCATCTATCCAAAGCTCGCACACACACACACACACCCCTTCCTATCTGTTCAAAATCATAGACTATCCTGCCTCGACTCATCTCAACATCAATCAACATGGCACAAGATTCAGCACACAGCGGGAAAAGCGCCCCAACTCCCCACGGAATACACGCGCTGCCGTGGGAGCTCGTCTTCCTTATCGTCAATCACTTACCTCCTCTCGCACGCGTCACTTTCTCACTCTCTTGCAAATCCCTCCTCTTCGGCCTCTACCCAACCGGCGAGCTGCCAGCTCTTGGCCAGGACCGCGAGGAACTGCTCCTGCTCCTAGAAAGGGATCTGCCAGGTCATGTCCTCTGCTTTGACTGCCATCAGCTTCGACCTTTCAGTTTCGGCGAGGGTCACCGACACTGTGCCAGACCCATCACGGTCATCTCGAGGCCCCCGAAGCTTTTGACATTGTTACCTGGATGTCGATTGAGGGGTGGTGAGCGGAGGATTCAGAGCGAGCTTGATCCGGACAAGATCATAGGACATCCTCTTCCTTGGATTCCTGAGATCAAGTGGCCCGGTATTAACTTTGCAGAGGCGCACTTGGTCATGCATTGGCATCGGCATGGCGGGCCATATGGTCTACCGCTTAAATCTCTCGAGTCAGATTATGCCTTTGAGAGATTTATCAATGCCAAAGCCAGGAACTTTGGTAGCCTCCATTTTCCTTTGGACCGTCACCCCAAAGGTCGCCAGTACCTGACAAGGAAGCGCCAAAGAACGACCTTTGGCGATGAGGCCCTGGATATGGATGTGTCGACCCGGCCCTGGTCCTTCAGACATACCACGAAAGCGAAGATCATCAATGGCGAGCTCTATGTAGCTCGTTTCCACTCGATCAAAAGTCCCCCGGCTCCCTTGGTTTCAGTGCGGGATTACAGCGCCATTTTGGAGAGCCTCGAGCTACCAATTTGTCGACACATCATCTCGCACAAGAGATCTTCACAGTATTGCTCACACCTAAGAAGATGCTCTATGCTCCCCACATCACGGCTTGTGGATCTATCCGAAGGTCCTCGTAGCCACATCAACTTGTCATGTCTTGTTTCACGGACATTTCCATCTCCACCTGGCTCTGCGACTCGGGATGTTGGAACACCGAGTTCACAACCTACCACCGACTTGGCAGCTGTCGAAAGCCAGACTCTACCTGGGAGTGCACAATCCGGGATCGCTCTCCGCTGGGTGGGACTGAATCACGATTCATACACCACGGTGACAGTTTCGGCCCAGGTCAAGTAAGGTCGAATTGGCGACAGAGCAGGAGCAAGACCTCGGATCAGGACTTTAGATGGTATTTCAAACCTACGCCCGCTGATATGGAAGAAGAGAATCGCTTAGTTTACGAAGCCATTCAACTCCTCGGGGTCTAAAAGGTCAAAGAGAAAGGCTTTATTACAACCTAATTATGGGGATCAAAGCAGCCCAGCAAAATACAGCAACAACACAGCAAAGGCACCATACCCTAGGCTTTGCAACCCAGCAACCAAAGCAGCAATTTCCATATCGCAATAGCAACTATCGCAATGAACCTTATTGAGGTCAATGACTCGAATATAACTAACTGCAAAGACATAAAATCCTAAGTTATCTCTGCCTCGAACAGCTGAACTAATCCACAACCTTCATCAACTTCAAACCAACTCAATCAGCTCAATCAATCAATCAGCTCAATCAACCACACACCTCAATCAACCACACAAGATGGCCCTGCCTTTCCAGCGCCGAACCCTCCAACCTACGATCCACAACAACTACGCAGACGACTATCGAGACGAGCTTCAATATACCGACGAGATGCTTAGCAACACGCTTGCAAGCCTAAAAGAGACCAATGACCCCGGGCTTCAAGGCCTTAAGGTCCATTGCAAGGAACTCAAGACAATATAAGGGTTCATGGCTAGTGTAAGATTGCTCAATAAGACGCAAATTGCCCAGCTAGCCGCATTTGGATGCTCTATTCTCCTTCTTCCAAGTCTAATCCTAGACCTAAAAGAGGGGCATATTGACTTCCTTCGAGAAGAGAGAAGATTACTAGAGGAATTGGCAAAAGATAGAAAGGTCAACACTAACCTGGGTTTGATCAGAAGTAGGAGCTGTCACTTATTGCTCTGACTAAGAAAGGATTGTTTCGGACCAGCTATGAATGATGGCTGAGTATATCTTTCTCGGGAAATGAAAAGGTGGTGTTTGGGTTAACCTGTCAGAATATTTTCTTAAAGGTTTCAGTAGTCAGGTACTTATTAATGTTGTTGGAATAAAAACCAAGTATGAGAAACTCTCAAAGACGTCAAGCCCTATGTTGTCACCAACCAGTATTACTCTCTAAACAGGACGGTGCCAGTTATCCATCCACTTGAGCACTCCCATCTTCAAAACATTCTAATAATCCTCAGCCACCCTCGTAAGAGTCCCCGTCGGTACACCCAGATATCTTTGTGCCAACCCCCAGGCGTAATCCCAGTCTGGGAAAACATGACCATGGCCTTCCGAAACCGCCATACCCGCCTCATTCGCCAGCTCTATCCACCAGTTACTATCCTCCAGCCACTCAGACTTGTATTTCCCCTTGAGGTGCATCATGTAGGTCCTGTAGTCCTGTCTTCCCTCTCGCCAGAAAAACAGGCGCAGGTTTTCAAAGTCTCCCTCTTGAACCGCCTCGGCGAGTTTTTGGACGAGGTCGATCGATTTTATACCGTTTGGACTCTGGTCGTCGAGGAAGACGGTCTCCAGGTTCGGGGGTAGGAATTTGATCAGTCTTGCCTTTTCTTCAACCACTTCTAGGGGCTCTAACTTGTTGAGCGGCCTCTTCCAGATCATTCCTTGGTCGATGGTGAGGTGTTTCAGTGCCGTGAAGTCGCGAAGCGTTGGCACCACGAAGTCGTCGTCGTCAGTCGGTGGCTTCCAGTGTTTTATGCTGTCCATGATGAATCTCCCAACACGTATCGAGAGCTCCTGAAGGACTCCGTGGTGATTCTCCAAGGCCTTGAGTATTTCCTTGCCCCCAGGTGCGTGTTGGTTGCCCGTCATGTAGCTGAAGCGTCGCAGGTTCGGACAACCGCGGAGCAACCGCGCAAGCCTGTCGTTATCCCAGGTCCCAAACATGTTCAAAGCCAAGGAGCGGAGTTTGGGAAATGAATAGACCTGGTGGAAGGCCCCAGCGCTGCAAGAGAGCGTCACCAGGTTTAGCGCAGACTCGACAAGGAGACGCTCGACGGGACTGGGCTCGAGTGGACGTCTGCATACTTCTTCCGAGTGCTGCCCGCCGTTCTCGTTTTCCGCACAGATATCGCCCATTGCGCTCTCGAGAGTCAAGTCCATCGTTGTCATGGAAGACAGGAAATGCTTGAAACTGGGATCCGCCTTCGCCTTCTTGTCGCGCCATTTTTTCAGCAGCTCAAATTCCCAGTCTCTATCAACACAGAAATCGATGGTTTCTATTGACGGCAGTTGTGCGAGCAAGAGCTGTGCGAGAAGCTCCTGGAGTTCGTAGTCGGCTAGACATCTCTCTGGAATATCGAACCCTATCCTCTCTGCTAATCCCAAGACGCACTTTTTATCTTCAGGGGGCAAGTTCTTGATGCCACCGTATGGGGATGTCCAGAGGTGGCTGAAGGCGTCGATGTCTATCAGCTTTACATGGCGAGCAAGGTCTTCGCGTTCGCACAATGTTCGCACAAGGCGGAGCTGATGAAGATGAAGTTGGGGGCCGGGCACCTCCTCTTTACGAACAAGATGAAATAGAATGGGTTGGGCAATTCGATAGGTTGTCCTTGAGACCAAGCAGAGTGATTTCAGGGCCCGACGGAGCACCTTTTGCTTAGAGACGGATGTCTTGTTAGCCCTGATATTGTGGCCCCGACAGTGAACGCAGAGTTGGCAGAATATGAGATGGAGGATCTCCTGCGGGAAAGCGAGGAGATTCAGCCTCACTGAGGGGATATCAATCGGCGGTGTCGAGGCAGCCTGGACTGGGCCGCCCTTGGGCTTCATCCAGGAGGCCGGGTCGTGCACAGCATGCACGAAATCAGACATGGAAAAGATGTTCGAATCGAATTCCAATTAAGGGAAGATAAAGAGATGGTGGAGGAAGAGGAAACGGGGTGGTGACGACGACCTTGAGGGGGGTAGACGAGGCTCACGACACGGCACATCTGGAGGGCGAGACAAATGCCCAGACAAATGTTGAGGGCCTAGGCCCACTATTTACCAAATTTGGGTGTTCCATTTCAAATGTAGCCATGGACGGGCTGAAATCACAAAAGGCGAAGCGAAGCCACAGTATGGCATCTCTCTCATTGATTGGACTATGTGGCTGAGACAAGGGAATTGTGAGAGAAGATTGCGGGCGCGGTGAACATTGTGAGAATTTGGAATGGGTTGATGTATGTCGGAGTGGTCAAAATGAGTCTCAAGGGGTGTGTAGGGTATGAGGAAGTTCCATGATATCATGGGAACTTGGCTGAGAGGGCTTTGCGCAACAGCGATGATACATAGACATACAGACATTCAAGGCTGATAAGTTGACACTGCCTATCTTTCACTATTCAACCTAAAAATCAATGCCTAGTTGTAACACGACATACATCGATGTAATAACCATCAACATTGTCCTGATAGTGAACTAGGGCATAGAAAGCGACCGTCACTATTGCATCTGGAGAGCTCATTGTCCCGATTTCGAATCTTTGTCCTAAAAAGAATATCTCACATGATTATCTAGATAGACATTCCGAATTGATATGGTCGCTGCCGTCTGCTCTTTTTTTTATTATTTATAACTCCGTACCTAGGCAAAAGCCGTCAGCAGTATCTCCAGACTGCCGGAATCTGAATAGGCAAAATGATAATAATCCTCCCAGCGAAAACTAGAGGCTTAGGTTCAGAGTGAACGCAGGGGTGCCATTATACTGTTTCATCGTGATAGAGCTACCGAAATATGGGGAAAAGAATATTGAAACTGGCTGGTATCGTTCCTTGACCCCCCCAACGCAACACCTAGGGCCTCTTCAGCCTCAATGGCGAAGAGATTAACCGCTACACAAAGTTTATGAAAAGCATGGCTGAAGTAAAGAAGTGGCCTGAAGGTCTTTGGTAATGACATCGCAACGCATGGTATCGAAAGAATCCCTGTCAGAATTATTGTCATCACCAACCCAGCATTCAACAGAGTTACCCTGGGGTTATGAGTTTCATATACCCGAAACCTTGAAATAGGTTGAATGAGGACTAGAAGAATCCTGTTTGCTAAAATGGATTCATAAACGGCCGACTCGTGATGGACGCATAATTGCAAGTTCCGGATGAGTCGTGAAATACTGGCTGGGAATTTGTCTACAGCCGAGTACTGACTTCCCTGGATGCTTCCTAGCGAATGAGGAACATCTCAACGACATGAAGAGGGTATAACTACCAGTTGCCGCCTTGCAAAGGGGCAGATATCCCACCAGGCCCTCCAACCGGTAGGGAGCGTCCAGTGGTTGATCAACTAGTCTACAAACAGGATGGTGATCGAGAAGCGAGTTCCAGCCGACGATCTCCAAGTCGGGAGCACCGACAACAGCCTCTATCACCTCAAAGACGCCGACCTTCATGGCAAAGCCCTCAACAATGGCCCCTGGAGGCGACGGCCCAGGAGTACAGCTTCGGCATCTTCCAAGCTTTTCGAACTTACAGGTGTGCCCTACAAAAGCTCTAGATAGAGCCAACGCTGATAGAGAGTCATCTCAACAACAGTCATGATGGAAGGCTACGGCGTTACCATTATCAGCTCCTTCAATGGGTATCCGAGCCTCCGCAAGAGGGACGGCGCCTGGCTAGACGACAAGAACGGCTATTAGATCTCAGCGCCATGGCAGCGTTTCATCTGTCTCGGGGGCTTCGTCAACATCACCGGCCCGACGCTCAACGAATGGGAAACGGTGCGAAGGGGCCACCGCAAGGTTCCATGGTCAGTCACTTTTGGTTGACAGCCTTCATCTTCGTCGTCCTCTTCACACCTTCGATTGAAGTCATGATGGTTGGACAGTCGCTCTGTAACACCCCGAGGGGTGTCTTTGCTACTGCAGGTCTAGTGTGACGCACTGGGACGCCCTCCGAGGCACCAACCGCCAACGAGTAGAGATTGCCTGTATGGGATTCCCCTCTCAGATCACAAACGGCGGCGCCTTATGTTTAGCGAACCCCTCTTCATCCAGCAGACTGGCACCAGTGCCAGCGCTTGTCGATGTAGACAAAGTCCCTCGCTTGGGGCCAATCTTTTATTGTGCGTTGTCTGGCTCGGCGCGTACTCGATGTCTGTCTGTTGGGTTCATCATCTACACCTCCGTCGCAGAGACCGGGTCGACACGGCTTCGCACACAGATGTTGGTGCTGGCTCGAAGTACATATTACGTCGGAAACATTGTGTGTGGGTTGGCTACCGACGTGGATTTGGGGCTGTTTTCGGATGTTTGAGACGGAGGATCGCACCTTTGGTGAGATGGATGTCATGCTCGGCGGCCTACGGAGTCTCGTGAGAAGAGCAACGCATGTTAACCAAGATGGAAAGGTCTCAGAAGGGAGTGAGTGCCGGCATGGAAGTCTGCCAAGTTTCAGATCAACGAGGAGGAGTTGTACATGGTGGAGGAACGGGAATACAAGTAAGGCGAGACGCTGCGAATGCTGGGCGGTTTGGTGAAGCGTTGACGAGGCTTGCTGAATACCTACCATGGGGTGCTCCGTATCTACTCCGTATCTTTGTTATTGATCCACTCTCCTGGATATACGGAGAATGTATGATGCGGGTTGGTACTTCGCAGGTTGTCTTGGTGGATGCCAGCCAAGCTGATGTTGACGAAACATGCAGGAAGCCCCCTGACGGGAATTGGGCTTGGCACAGTCGGTTTAACCGAAGATGCCAAGGCAGTGAGACAACTCACACGGGCGGGAGTCCCGAGCTCTTTAGCTTTATATGCGCGTTTTGTTGTGCTCTCTGGAAAATATGTTGTGGTTGGAGTGTTTTTTGTGTGTGCGTTGTCAGTAATCAACACTCTCACCGATGCCACGCCCTGTGTAAAACCTACCCAACTTCTCACGCTCAGTTTAATACATAATACTACTTCGCACCACCAGACTCGAGATCCCAAGAACGCACGGATCGATCGGCTCCCCATTCTCCACATCAAGGGGGAAGCCGGCGAAAGCCACAAAACCCACTTGGACCACCGCCATTCTCTAGCGACTTTTGGGAATTTCTTTGGGACGACTCGACTCCGGGAATTCTTCTTGCCACTTCCAAGATTGTTGAAATTGTTTGACGTCAAAAATAAAGTTATTCATTCGTCGCTTGGTAAGCGTATGGGTACCTGAAGTCCCGGGAATTAAGGAGACGAGATATTTCCCCCGGATGTTGTCTTCCAACTCTGTTATTTCCATCCGGGATGACCAACCCGACAGGCGGAGACATCGGATGTTTTGATGTTTCGGCATACAAGAGCCAAATACACGTGCAAACAACAGACTGGCTGCCATGGAATTGGATCGCCCCAGTGCCAACAAATTCGGTGGATCAATCCCATCCAATACCTATGAAGTATCAAAGGACCCCAAAGTTACCTTTTTCTGGCCCTGACATTAGGGCCTTTTTGCATTTCCGTCCCTTGCATAAGCGGTGACGGGATGGATGTCACGCATTTTGTTTTGAGTGTGGACCGTTGCATTTGGCGTGTTTGGTGGAAGGGGGCTTGAACCTTGTGACAAAGGGCAAGGAGGACCGAGACTTTGTCTGGAAGGTCAAGACGAGCAGCAAATATTCCAGCCTCCTCGTAAAGAGACAGATATTGCGACAGAACCACCGTGCTACTCCGTACATACGGAGCACAGCTACAGAGAAAAAAACAACAGCAAATCGTCTTATACGATGTATACCCATTCCTCCTTGTCAGGCGACATTACTTGATTCTTGTTTATCGTCGATCACGCAAATTACTGGCCAGATTGGGCTAGTCGAGGTCAGGATACGAGACAGGAGATAACTGGGGTTAGACGCCAATGAGCACTGGCCCTGCTTCTATTCATAGCCTTTGTAAGCGCCGAAGCCAATCATTCCAACTCCGATGGAGTCGCGTCGTAAGCCTTCTTCCCCTGAAAAACCCACAGGACATCAGGGATCTTCGCTGGATCCACGTGACAAGTCACGCTCGTCTCCAGTTCCCGAATCCCCCTAATCTCACCGCGTTCCAGATCAAAGTCAAGTTGGTCTTCTCTTTCATCCTCCCACTTCAAAGACCTTAACTACCTTTTTTCTTTTTTATTGGTCTGTCCTGCTTCCTTTAGGACACACATTCTCTATTCCTCGTCACTCTCTTTTTGCCCACGGGCACCTTTTTGCATACCACTTCCCATATAACCCACACGTTCTTTTTAATACTTCCTCGATTCGGTGCGGCGTGACCTAAAAACCCGGTGTGTTACCCAGCGACGATATAGCAAACATCGAATACTTGCCGAACCTCGATCTGTAGTCACAAACTCACCATGCGTGTCTCTGCTACCATTGCCGCCGGCGCCCTCGCCGTTGGCGTCTCCGCCAAGAACTACCTCGGTTTCAACTCCGGAGCTACCCTCCCCGACCGATCTGCCAAGTTCAAGGCCGACTTCAAATCCGAGTTCGAGACCGCCCAGAACCTCAAGAACGCCCCCGGCGACTTCTCCGCCGTTCGTCTGTACACCAACATCCAGGCTTACTCCGAGGACGACCCCATTGAGGCTTTCGAGGCCGCCATCGAGACCGACACCTCCATCCTCCTCGGTGTCTGGGCCTCCGGAACCTCCAACATCAACAAGGAGATCAGTGCCCTCAAGAAGGCCATTGATAAGTACGGTGACGACTTGACCGACCTCATCATCGGTGTCTCCATCGGTAGCGAGGATCTCTACCGCAACTCTGTCACCGGTGTCAAGAACGACGCTGGCGTCGGTACCGACCCCGATGTCCTCGTCGGCTTCATTGAGGACTTCCGCAAGGCCTTCAAGAACAGCCCCATCTCCAAGACCCCCGTCGGCCACGTCGACACCTGGGATGTCTGGCCCAACGCCACCAACAAGGCCGTCCTCGACGCCATCGACTTCGTCGGTGTCGATGAGTACCCCTACTACGAGAACGACAAGGGCAACTCCATCGAGAACGCCGGTAAGCTCTTCGACAAGGCCTACGAGGCCACCGTGGCTGCCGCCAACGGCAAGCCCGTCTGGGTCACTGAGACTGGTTGGCCCTACACTGGTCCCGACTGGGATGAGGCCGAGGCCTCGGTCAAGAACGCTCAGAAGTACTGGCGCGACATTGGCTGCCGCCGCCTCTTCAACCAGGTCCCCACCTTCTGGTACACTCTCCGTGACTCCAACCCCGACAACGAGATGAAGTTCGCCATCACCAAGGATCTCTCCACCAACCCCCTCTTTGACCTCTCCTGCGACGGCTTCGAGGAGGAGGAGGAGGAGAAGACCACCACCAAGAACTCGACCAAGACTTCCACCTCCTCCTCTAAGGCCACTAAGACTGGCGACAAGGAGGACGAGGATGATGATGACAAGACCACCTTCACCAGCTCTCGCGCCACCAAGACTGCCGACTCTGGTGATGATGACGACGAGGATGACAAGACTGCCACCGGCACCTCTGCCCAGGCCACCTCTACCTCCGGCTCCGGCTCTGGCTCTGGCTCTGGCTCCGGCAAGGGCGACTCTGACTCTGACTCCGGCAAGGGCGACTCTGACTCTGACTCTGACGACTCCAACTCTGGCTCTGGTTCCGGCTCTGGTTCTGGTTCTGGTTCTGGTTCTGAGGGTTCCGGCTCTGGCTCCGGCTCCGGCTCCGGCACTGGCTCCGATGATTCCAGTGCCCCCGTCGAAACCCCCCAAACTGTCACCGGCGGTGCCTCCGTTGTCAAGTTCTCGGCAGCTGGTCTTGCCCTCCTCGCTATCTTCGCTCTGTAAATATCCTGAATGGATCATGGGGTATTGACGCCCGTTAGCGTGTCTTGACTGTTTTCTCGCACCCGCGATCTGTTTCTTGTATTCATGGATAGACTAAGAATAGACCGAAGAAGTTGTTGTATACTTGGCTGTATAATGCGATTGTGATTTTCTTTTCGTTTTCTGAATGAGAATGACTATCTTCAGTACCTATGTGCACATTGGGCTTGGTGTCTCAACTGATATGTGTCGTGCCGTGTTTTTGCGTTTGGCATCAAATAGCTGCAGCGCCAAGCTCCAGAGGTCCAGGGTAACGGGTCTGCAACGGCCGGCTTGGCTCGAGAGGTGAAGAGCCTCAAGTCTTGGCCACGACGTCGCTGCATTTCGCATTTCTCATGCGTTTCATTGCTCTCTTTATTTCCTTGAACTTGATGTATACGTCATATCGTCGTAGCTTTCATGACTGGTCGTATTTGTTACTTGATCTGCCTATTCCAAGCCACCCGATCTTACGTGGTTTGGTGAGTCCGTCGCCTCTTGGACCAAGTACTAGTATTGCTGTTGCTGTATTGCTGTTGTTGTTGTTGTCACAGAAGCCATGGGATTGGTCAACGCGATAATCTAAAATGAGTCTTGAAATAAAGAGCTGACAGGCAGGCAGGCACAAGGCTCACCGCATGTCTCTGCGCTGCGGGTATGTGAAGAGTGGCGTCGAGGTTGAACAGCCAATGTCTGACGCCTCTGTTCCAGGCCACGCCGCAGCATCAATAGCTTCCCCCCCCCCAAGTCAAGATAAGAACTGCTCTCTGTTCTTTGCTTCTGCTACGTTCCAGTCCCGTCTGAAGAAATGGAAGAAAAAAAAAAAGACACTCTTCTGTGCTCCTTGTATTCAGCCTTGCCCTAGGATCATCTCCAATCTCTTGGGAGCACTGCCACGAGGAGGCCGCTGCTAGAGATGGCGCTATTTTTCACTCGGGACTCCCGACGCTGCCAAGAGCTTTTCACGTTGGGGGTGGGAGATAGATCTCTTGCGATGGGCGGCATTTGGACAGCAATTGCCGGGGGAGCTGAAGCCCTTTTGAGCCCCTCGCTTCTGTGTGTACCGACAGGGTGGATGGGCGAATAGAAAGTGAGAATGGGAACTTGTGACGGGGAACTTTTTTTTTTTTTTTTTGCTCTCTCCCAGCTTTCACTGACTTGTGGCTGATCTGTTCTGTTCTTTGTTTGACCCCTTGAAGGGGGATTGATTGCCTTGGAGACTGCCTAACCTAATACCTATCAAGGTCCCGAGCTGGGACAATTGATAGGAGCAGAGCACTAGCACAAAGAAACAGACAGGAGGCTTGCTGCCTCTCTGACGCCTCATCTTCGCTTCAGGTCGAATCCGCGCTCACACTGAGCACCAGCTGACGTCCTCCCTGCCTACGTAGTTACCGATAGGGAGACCGCCCATCTGTCAGCCTTGTCAGCCACGGGGGTCGAGACCCAGCTCGGGGGGCTTGAAGCTGGAGGTGCGAGTGTGAGTGTGAGTGTTCGATTCGTCCGTGGTCGATCAGCCCTATCGCGCGTTTCGGGAGGGTTACCTGATTGAGCCTGGGTGGTGGTGGTGGTGTCGGGTGCGGTTGTTAGGGGAGGGGTCTTTCTCATGTGATGACGGCGGCGGGGGCGATGTAGGTAGTGGAGTGAAGCTCAAGGGTCTACCTAAGTAGGTAGATAAAAAGGACGATTCCCACGCTGCTGATTGAGATGTTTCGTCAGCTTCCAATCCAATCTCATTCAACGCCGCCCTGCAAGTTGTCAGCAGCATTCTTTCGCAGCCAAAGTTGTTAGTCTTGATCTCAATCCACGGAGCTCCCTCTCCCAAGTCACCCACCGCAACCCCTCCCCCCAAAAAACCATCACCACAACCAGCATCACACCACAATGGCCGCCATCCAGCTCCAAGCCGCCCCGCGCCAGGTCGGTGTCTTTGACGCCATGATCGCCCGCCAGACAGAGACGCTTGTCCTGCGCGAAAAGGTGCTCTCCCTGACAGGCGACAGCTTCGAGATTAAGCTCGCCAATGGACAACCTATCCTCAAGGTCGAGGGTAAGGTCATGAGCATCTCGGGTCGCAAGTCTGTGTTTGACATGTCGGGTAACCACCTCTTCGATATCGCGAAGGAGCTCTTGCACATCCACACGACCTTTGCCATTGAGAATCCCCAGGGACAAAAGATCATGGAGGTCAAGAGCGGCTTCAAGCGTGAGTCCCCCTTCCCCCTTCTCTCTCTGTCGGGATAGTTGTCGCTAACCACCCAATGCCTCACAGTCCTCGGGTCCAAGGCCACAGCGACATTCACCTCCAGCGGCGGCCAGCCCGAGAGACTCATCATGAAGGGCAACTGGATCGACTACGCCGCAGAGATCAAGGACGAGGCGACGGGCGCGGTGCTGGGCCGGATCGATCGCAAGGTTCTCAGCGGAAGGGACATGCTGTTCGGCCAGCAGACGTATGCGTTGACGGTTGCGCCCAACGTGGACATGGCGCTGATGGCGGCGCTGTGTATCTGCATGGACGAGAAGAACAACGACAAGTAGTCGGAGGCGTCGTGGTGACGATAACCTACCATTCCGGGGGCGCGCGGGTTACGCGTTGTGGGGGAGGAGGAGGAGAAGGAGCTTGGGATTGGGAAGGCCTTGGTTGTTGCTTTGTTAGTAAGGTTGGAGGTCTGGTATGTGTTTTGGAACTGGGAAAGGTTGGAATTGGGATGTTTATGATGAGAGATGAGAGAGTTGACTGGCCATTGGCAATGGACAGAGGGAAGATGGAGGACGAACCTGAATGATAGATACCACGCAACACAGCACACGAATGTTTGATCAGCACAATACATACTCCATAGAAACGAATTTGATATCTCCCCATCGCGGCAACCCTTTACCCCCCGAACTCCCTCCCGCTCACGTGAGAACCTCAACAACAACCAAGCCCCTCCCCCCGTCCAGAACCGCCAAGAAGCAACCAAAGCAAAACACCCCCTTCCCTTTTCACCGCTCTCCATCTCGGCATATGCCCATCCTCACATACTACAACACGACAAGTATCATATACAAGTTACACGCCAAGCGCCGAGAAAAAAAAAAAAACCACCCCTCCCCCCCCTTCTTCATGGTCTCGGACCCCCCTTGTCTGAGGTGAGTTGAAGTCCCCCCCCCCGGCTGATGCACGTACAGCATACAACACGCCTCCCTGGAGAATACAAGCTCAAGCGGTTTCTCGTCGGAAATGCTTGTTTCTTAGATATTCTGGCGCCATAAAGCTTGAGTGGAATAAGCAATCCCAATATTGAAACCATCCCGGTATCAAAGACACATACAACACACATACACGCATATCGCGTCTGTCTCTCCTCCTCCCCATCCCTCCACTCACCTGGTTCACGCGTGAACACCTTGGCTCCGAGTAACAACACACGGTTACTGTAACAAAGTCCACGGGATATTTGTCGAGCCCGTTCGCTCGGACTGGTCATCTCGGGCAGTGGGGATATGCGGGCTGTCAAGAAAACACAGCCTCAATGCCATGTGGGAAGGGGGAAAAGGGGGATCAACGCGGCGACGGGACGGGGGGGCCTTCTTCTGGAGGGCGAGCATGGGGTGGGTGCCTTCGCTACCTGGGTACGGAGTAGTGCTTCGTAGTGTACCAGGTTTTAGAGAGATTCGATCCACGGATTACATGTGTCTCGCGTGAGGAGGTTTAAAGAACTATCGTGATGGATAGAACGTGTCGGGTTTGACAACTCGCCCGGACTTGACTCTCCCTTCACAAACTCATCTTCCACCCAACTTCACCATCCCACATCAACCAGCTCAACACACAAAATAATTGTCATCCCAACTGCACATAATCCTCAGCGCTTAATCCCCAAAAACCACCACCCTTTTTTTTTTCTTGAAGCACCCTCCCACCGCCAAGTCGCAAACCTTCCGGCCCCGTCGACTATCGACACACAAAGCGGGGACGTGAAGGAGGCTGTGCAAATGTACCTTCACCCATCCCTCGTGTAATGCCAAGCATGACAGGGAAAACAAAACAACTCACCATTAAATGATTCCCATTACGCGCCCAGTGATTCGACATTCCAAGTGTAGAAAGTGTTTTAAACTGATGTGTTGTGATGCCACTCTGAGAGATGAGTTTTTGCTCATAGCAGTTTCAACCCTGGTGTCTTTTTTGTATTCGGAGCTGAGGTTTGGGGACGAAGCCCGGGGTGTTCTTACGGGCACGGGGAAACCGAAAAAAAATAAGAGGGTCTAGGAAGTCTTGGCCCGGTGCCGATAAGCGAGAGAAATGAACGGTCAGGACGGAGCTGGGCCTGTCTTTTCAACGGCGTGACGCCCGGAGACCTGTCGGACATGTGGATGGATGATGCACACCCAGGCCGCATACGCCCATCACCATCGCTTACCTACTGTCAATGTACCTACTTACATAGGTAGTATGTACGGAGTATCCTACAGAGGGTGTAATATCCACATAGATAGGTAGGTACTAGACAACCATCTCAGAACAACATGGTGAGTGACTTATTCATCAGCTTATTTCACAACAGAGGGGAGAGAGTGGCAGTGCTCGCCAAGATGCACATGCCAAGGCGCTCATGCATTTGAGAATTCTTGGTCTTTTCTTCCTTCCTAGGTACAGCGGGTAACGTAACCGCCCGAATTATGTCGACACCGTACCTGGTACAACCCGTGGGTAGTTGGGATGTTGTAGCCAAGGCCGGCATCGTTTTCCTTCTAGGCTGAGAGAAATATCATCAATCCCTTCCAACTTTGTCTGTTCCTGGCTCCAGCGCGCATAAAAAAAGGTATCGTAATCGTAGCTCGTTTCATTCCATCGCTCAGTCCTCGTAGACCTCCTCGTAGGCCTCTTCGTACGCTTCACGGGCCTCCTCAAGCTCCTCCAGGTCGCTACTGCTGGCGTCCGAATCGGCAGCTGCGGCTAGTGCCTCCTCGTACTCCTCACGGGCCTCCTGAACGTCCTCGCGGTCGCTGGACGAGACAGAGTCGCCGTCTGCATCAGTGGGAGGGAGGACGGCGGGAGGGCCATCGGGATCTTCGTAGCCGTACTCGGCAGGAGGGGGGGCACCGTAGTCGGCAGGAGGAGCATATGCGACCGGGGCGGGCGCGGCGGCGGCAGCAGCAGCAGCCTCATCGTCACTGTCATCGAGGGCATTCGCAATGAGAGCACCACCTACGGCACCAACAGCAAGACCGCCAGCGACACCGAGGAGCATGCCCTTGTTGCCGCTCTTCTTCTCACCGTGCTCGCCACTGTGGCCATGCTCACCGTAACCAGGGGCGCCGCCATAGCCAGGAGCACCGCCATAGCCAGGAGCACCACCACCGTAGCCAAAGGCACGAGTTCCATCACCGCCCTCAGCGGGAGGAGGGGGGGAACCATAGCCGGGGGCACCTCCGTAGCCGGGAGCACCTCCGTAACCAGGAGCACCTCCGTAGCCAGGAGCACCTCCGTAGCTGGGAGCACCTCCATAGCCGGGGGCGGGGGGAGGAGGAGGAGAACCATAGCCGGAGAAGCCACGGCTTCCGTCGCCACCCTCGGGAGAGGCATGCTGTCCGGGAGCCTCCCACTGAGTGCGACCAGTGGCGGTCTCTACATAGTACCAGCGCTGGTGCTGCTGGTCAAACTGGGCGGTCCAGCCCTCAGGCAGAGGGGGGCGGTCGGAAGGCGGCTGGTAGGCGGGCTGAGGGGGTTGGGCAAAAGGAGGACGTCATTANNAGTACTGGGCGGGAGGGGCGGGAGAGCCGCCCTCGCCGTGGTAACCGTAGGCGCGCTGGCCTGGATGACGAGATGTTAGCTTGAGCATAGCGCCGACCTGGTGAGAAGCAACAACTTACCCTCGTGGCTCTCAGCGGGTTGCTGGTGCTCCTCCTTCTTCTCCTCCTTGTCCTTGTCCTTGTCGTTGCCGATACCAAGATCCTCGAGGCCCTTGGTGAGCTTCTTGAAAAAAGACATGATGAAAGTTTATCTCGGAGAGGTCGAGATGTGGTGGTTGAAAAGGTTGGGGTGGGAGGTGGGAGATATTGGAGAGGTGATGAGGTTGGGTGGAGGAGAAAATTGAGAGAGAGAGAGAGAGA